>WIPJ01000520.1:1183596-1200433 GCA_018155075.1 Cassiopea andromeda
AAATATATATATATATATATATATATATATATATATATATATATATATATATGCACATGATAACAGTCTCTAAATATATAAAATTACGGTAGCATTTGCAGAAAATAGATAGTATGTATGCAGGGAATGTAAAGAGATGGTAATTTTGAAATGCATTGCTAGTAGCGAGTCCATTATGAAATAAAAAACATGCCCATCAAGCATATTATATCATCGTGACATTAATAAGATTACTGGCATTCATCAAAATGATATATTTGTACAATAATATTAGCCCATTGGGAACTCTGAGGAAGAAAAAACTTTCCTGTGAAAGATCGTTGTGCAGGTCTCCTTTATTGATCGCTGTTTTGCATTTTAGAAATGTGGAAGGTAGCACTATATTGGCCTCTAATTTAAACTGGGTTATTTTTAACAAATATTTAATACGAAATATTGAGGTAGCAATTGGATCAAGTCAAATTTCATGTTTTAAAATACTACATGTAGTATGTTGCAAAAAGCTGCCTCACACTCACAAAAATTGCATTTTCTGAGTAGAAACATGATTTTATTAACATGTTAATGCCAAACATTTAATTCTAGACCTCAAAAGCATGTATAATAATGTATAGATTTTGAAAAATTGATAAATATACTGTATTCATAAGCTATTTCATTGTGAATTGTTGCAAAATTTTGCAAAACAGCAATGTCTCACTAAAAATCATGAATGGGGTCCCATACAAGGTAAAAGCTTCATGAAGAAAATGTCAGATGTTAGAAAATATATGAAATGAAAAAGTGAGATAGGACTCAGTTGGATTTGAGAAAATCACTTTCTATAGCCTATCCCTATTGCTATGCTTGAAGTTATCTAACATTTTTTAGAGAACACACTAAAGAAATTGGAAGAATCTTAGAGATATTTTCTCAATATGTATGAAAAAAAGGGAGCTGCTTACTATATCAGGTGCTGGTCTAACAAGTTTGCCTCAGTGCAAGTATTTTAAGGAATTAGCCTTCCTTTCAGATGCTGTTACCAACAGAGTAACAGAGAGTAATCTAAACATTCCAGTTTCATGCTATTGACAATGGGGAACGTGAAGAAATCATGCAAAATGTCAAGCAACAGGAACTCACAAGCAACACCCCCCTGCCAAAGCAAAAAAGGAGGTTGAATGCTAGAGAAAGTCAGGTGCACTTGGATGACTTCCAATCTGCTGGAAGCCCATTAAACAATGCCATGGCAAGCTATCTTCAAAAGGAGAACTTTCAAAAGGATGCAAAAGAAGATGTTGATGAATTGTTTTGTAGGAGTCTCATTCCTATTTTGCCATCACTACCTCCCAAAAAAAATAGGAGAGCAAAGTTTGAGATGCAAAAATTATTGTTTGACATTGAATTTGACAATGAAACTGATTGAACAGAACTGTAATCATCAAATGGCATTAACTGAGTGTAGCAGTTCATCATTTTCAAACTCTAACTGCTTAAAATATTATAATATGCTAAAACATAATGAGTGTTTGCTCTTCTGTGTTTGTTGAAAGTGCCAGCAAACGGAAAGAATCAAAGCAAATTGTAATATCAGGCAGAGCTGTAGAAGCGGAAGGGCCCGGAGACTAAGCCTCTCTAGCTATCCGAGCAGGGGCTAGGTCCCTTACATTTTTTGAAATTGCATGAATAAAATTTGTTACAACAATAAACACTAGAGGTACAGTGCTAGTTCTAATTTGTATAGCTATGATTTCAACAACACTGCTTTCCAACTTAAAAAGGGGAATCCATCTATTTTGAAAAGGCAATTTCCTATCATTTGGAGGGTGTGGCTCTGAAAATGCCCCATGGATCATAACCCCATGATCCCTACTCTCCTTTACTTCCACCTCACTATGATTGGATGCTCCCAACAGCCATTTGAATTTCAATCTACGCAGCTTTGTTCTACAATCATATTTATCATCTCAATATTACTAATATCAAAGATAACTATTTATTAAAGCTGCACAGTGTGCTAGTAACCATGTCCAATTACCAGGGCAATGATCCTTGTTCGGAAATGAAATAGTCTCTGAAATTGTCCCTGACGATTTTTGCTTCCTTGCTGTAATTCGTTGATCCAACCAGACCTACACCTAACATGCCACAGCTGTCTACTTCCCTTGCCATATCTTCATCAACACAACTAGTAGAGGAATATCTTTCTCTCCTTTCATTGTTGGCACACATAAGAAAATTGTGCAAAGTTACAACAGCTTTTGAAGTTGCAATTACTAAGGCCGTTTTTGCAATGATTGCCCTCCGAAAACTTCGGAATCTTGAGGCACATATTCCAAAAGTGTTTTCCACAACTATTCTGGCCCTGCTAATACGATAATTTGCAACACGCTCATTTATGCCAATACACCCCCTGGGTATGGCTTCATAAGCTTTACCCTTAATGGGAAAGCTTCATCCCCAACAAATACATACAGAAATTAGGCGACTTGTTGGATAGCTTTCGTGGTGATGGCAAGTTCATCATGCCATTGTTCATAGCATACCCAATCTGGCTATGAGCGAAAACTCCTCCATCACTTTGACGCCCTGCCTCGCCAATATCTACCATGGTAAACTTTTAGTCACTGCTGACAATTGCCATTAGTACAATACTATATGTACCCTTATAGTGATAAAAGATTGAACCAGCTCGTGGTGGAGCTTGAATCAACACATGCTTACCATCAATGGATCCAATACAATTAGGGAAATTACACTTCATTTCAAAACCAATGGCAATATCTTTCCACTCCTGTTCGGTGCTTGGAGCTTTGAGGTAATTATGTTGCATAAGCACTGTCCATATAGCTTTACATGTGTCTAGTATGATTTGTCCCACGGTTGTTGGACTCAAACGGTAGCTCATTCCAATTGTTTAATGTGAATCTCCCGTTATGAGGTGATGCAGCGTGACCGATAAACACTGTTCAGGGCTGACTGGCTCTCTATTTCGACAGTTTTTAGCTAGCAAAGGGGAAACAAGCCCCATCTAGTAGGCAGCATTCGAAAATATTTTTAAAATAACTCTGTGTCACAACGTTTCATTTCCAGAACAAGCTTACGAAACTCACCTT
Organism: Cassiopea andromeda; assembly: GCA_018155075.1. Lineage (NCBI taxonomy): Eukaryota > Metazoa > Cnidaria > Scyphozoa > Rhizostomeae > Cassiopeidae > Cassiopea > Cassiopea andromeda. Next base: position 1,186,692 of record WIPJ01000520.1, read on the forward strand.
TATCTTTACATTCACAAACTATCGGACGAACCTAATATTGGTGCTTCCTTTTCTTATTTCTGTTCCTATTTCTGATTCTTTGCCTCAAAGCCAAGAGAAATGAAAAGTGAGTTCTATCCCTATCCACCATATTTGTTGACATCTATTAACCATGTTGGCGCCAAAACGAGAAATATCTACTCACTCGCTGGCGAACGCGCAAAAGCATGGATATTGATTCTTAGCGATCGCTCGAAAAATTCGCTTTAATTCGCTCTAATGGAGATCTGCCTTTAGAGTTAACTTCGGCCTACATAGGCATGTCAAGAGAAAGCATTCACCAACTGATTCTCGACACGAAGGCTCCTTACAGCCATGTGATATACTGAAACTCGTGCAGAAATCAAAAGCTGAGTTACTAGCAAATGGCTGCTATCCACAGGCCCTAAGAGAGAGGATTGCGGAACATGACTTTCAACTGACTGACAGCTTGCAAAATGAGCTTGTAAAAGCCTATGATATTTTGGAAAAATGTGGAGATGCAGAAAAGTTTTACTCATTCTTTTACGGAAAAATTGTTGTGAATGCTGAAAAACTTATTTAGGTCTTCCAGTGCCCATGTCAACACTTTTGGCAAAGCATCTGGGGGATAAAATCCTGTATTTTTTCAAGAGGCGCAATTTTTTGTCTACCTCTAAGCTAGATATCTATGTGGCTATGTGGTACATAAGTTGTTGAAGAAAACATGGAGGAGCTCAAACTATAAATCTGAAACAAGTCAGTCTGTCATTTGCTTTCTAAATAATCCAATAGGAAATGACATCAGAAGCCACAGATTGATCAAAACAACAACTCGTGGTGGATTAATAGCTGTTAAGGTAGAAATTCAGCAAATATTTGTCCTTGCAGAAGAAGCATTCAGAAAAACTTTAGAAAAATCAAGCCACACTACTAAACTAGATGTGCAATTAATAATTGGCCAGGTAATAATGGATACACAGGTAATTTTATGTACAACAGTTTGGTTGATTATGATGAAAACTACTCAATAAAGTCAGAAGTAAAGTTCAGTGTGCTAGAGAACATGCTAAAGCTATATTTGAGAGTACGGGCATTTTCTTTTGCACACAATCTTGTTAACAATCACAAATTTGCTATGAAAAAAAGTAAAGCAAGAGCCTTAAGGAAAGATATCAAAAAGGCAACAGATAAACCAGATGTTACTGAATAATATGTACTGAGAAACATCTCAACTCATTCAAAATATTCAAAACACGATTCTTATTTGAGTTTTGCTTCAAAGGTGTAGTGTCAACGGTGTACCATGAATGTTTTTTGTCTTGTATTTGTTTGCTCCTTCTTTACTGCTTGTGCTACATACAACAGATCTTTGCATTCTTAATGTGTTCTCATCATAGCCAAATTGATATAGTGAAGGATTGTCACTTCTCCTGCCAAGACTTCTCTGTCTTCCAAAGTGTTATTCCAAGCAGTCTTGATTAAATTTTTCTGTAAGTACACACTACATGCCATTCTGAAGCAGAAAGTTTGTAGCTTCAGTAACTGAGTACACAGTTATTTTTAACACCTTCATATGTTTGTGCTGACAAGAACATTCTATCTCTGTCTTCTTTTGAAAAGTCTCCTTCACGGCTTGCGATGCTATGTTTCCACTGCTCAAAATACTGGAGAAAGTGACTCTCTAACCAGTCAGATCTCTCATCTGTTTCAGTTTGGAAAGGCAGTAAAAAACATTTCGCTTAAAAACACCCTCTTTCTATTCCTACTGTTCAAGATGTCAAAAAATCCATCCATGTTACCACAGAGTTCTGAGGAGCATGCATGGACTCTGGATAATATTTTTTCAAATTCTTTGACACAGTGCCACTAAGCAACTGGACTGCAAGTCGTACTTTCATGCATGAAAATGGGGTTAATTGTACATGTTCTTGTGATAACCTAGGAGCAATTTTTAAACCACATTTCATTTCATCCTGCACAATTTTCACAAAGTGATCCCATACTATTTGTTTCCCATTGTTCCACAAAGATCTTGTTCCCTTTCCGCCACCTAAAAGTGAAAAAACACATGTCATAACAAATACCCCCTCTTATTTTATCTAAATTTTTTCTTCTTGAACATTTTTTTGGGCACAGGGCCCCTTTTTAATGTAAAGTTACAGAAAATTTTTATTAATTTTTCTGCTTTGCACAAGATTTGCAGAAACACTTCAATATTTGATTAAGAGACAACGCTATTGCCTGCCAAAAATTTGGTGCTCAGTGGAATATTGAGGAATGAATTGGAGTTTCTAATTTGCATGATTCTTGAGGGTGTGATCACCAAAATACTGTAACACAGTTTACATGTGTTTCCACACTAGAATATATAGGTGTGGGAACTGCTTATGCCATGTACTCCATTTTGTAAATCTCATGCAAAGACTACACTTCAGGCAAAAAGCAGGCCAGTTACTTACGTGTGAACTCTAGATCTTCTTGTTGATAGTGCCGTTCACAAATAAAAAAATTTCCTTTTTCAATCTGTCGCTTGAAATCATCATCAAGTACCCTGTACTTTTTTACAATTCTCAATGTTGCATTTTTCCACTGTACGTAGTCATTCGACTTTCGACTGTCGGATACAGAAAATACTGACTCCAGAATATGATTGACCACGGGATATACCACATCATAGCATTGCACAATTATATCCCACCATGCTCTAATGCATGCAAATACCTACACAAACGTCAACAATTTCATGCTGTCTTCCCATCATAACAGCCTGGCATATTGCTGTGTCCCCTTACTTTGGTCAGGTGATAACAGAAAGCAAGAACAAAGAGTTTGAACAATAGGCTGCCAGACCAGTGCTTATTTGAGTTATGGTCAACTTGAGTTGCAAAGAAGATTTAATTCCATAGCTTAAAAGATATAAGACGCAGGGCGAATAAATATGAAAGAGAAAGAAAAGAGATAGTAAAATAGTTCGAGAAAGGGCCTAAATTGAGTTAGAACGGGACAAAGGCATTACGACGGGGATTCAAAACAATGCGAAAGTGGAGCAAGCGCTACTGTATTTTGGAGTCACAATGTCCCTGGACGATATCCACAAAAACACCAATTGTTTCGCTTCACGGACATATTCTGTGGCATCTGAGCTGAGACCAACTGTAGTTTTCAAATTTGTGCTCGAGGAAGTCGTTTGCTCCCTGGGGTATCGTTCTAGTAGTATGGTAGTGTGTAATTTTGTCAGTATTGTAAATTTGTATTGTAACTTTTACGGATATATAAAAGAAGTGTATTTCCAGTTCGTTGAATATGGTGTCATACTTGATGTAATTGTGCAGCTAGAAGCAAAACTGGAAAGCTAAAATGTGAGATAAACTGAAAATTCTAAGGGTCCTGCAAAGAAATGTAAAAGAAGAAAAGCGACCAAGAAAATCCTTAGCTTACTGCGGAAAAAGTATAATTAAATGAAAAAGAGGATGCGATAATATTAATTGTAAGTAAACCTAACCATAATTTTGCAAAAGATACTAAAAGAGCTTATACAAAAACTTAAAATTCTTGAAGAAGTTCTTCTAGTACTAGGCACTACAAAACAAATATCACTATTCAATATGATATTGGAAAATGTTTCTTCTTTGAAGAAAGAGATATGTTGATCAACCAAACAGGATCCTAACTGTAACGATACTCAACTGTCTCTCTTGCCAAATATAACACTGCCAACTCGTACATTGGTGCTTCCAGCAAGTATCTAAAATGCGAAGAATTTCTTGATTTGCCAAAAGTAAAAACAAGTCTACTGTTTTTCAGCAAAGTAATATCACATTGGCTTTACCAGGTATAATGACTGCTTGAAAAGGACTTCACATATAAGCAAGACTAGAAAAAAATCATACTTACAGCTGCGACAAAATCAGCAGACATACCCATACTGAGCTCAACATCATTTAGTAAAAGGCCTAGCACTTTACAAATTTCTTCTCTGTATGAAACTAATACCTGAAACAAACCATAAAAAAGTAGAAAATAGCCATTAATATCAAGCATTTAGCTTTGAAAACAGAAAATTTGGAATAACTTCAGTTTTAGTACGTTAGAAGGAGCACTGCTACGTTTTCCAACAAAACTTTCCAAAATATTGGGCCTATTTTACATTCTAATTCCCTGCATGAAAGCAGAACCCAGGAATTATTTAGTGAGATATGTGACGAAATATCAATTGTAATAAATGGTTGATGGATCATAAACAAATGCTGCATCGAGGCTTTTGAAGAAAAACTCCGCTTTGTTTGAAACTGAGCCGTGAGGATCACGACGAAAAAATAAATTAGTCAGAATAGCAGAGACTATAATTTCGTACTTCCAGAAGAATGAAGACTAAGCTATATCGATTGACAATGAATCGATACGACTAAGATATAATAAGAAAACTTCGTATACTAGTCTATTTTCAGCAAATACATAAGGCAAAAAGCTAGAAAAACAAAATAGAGTAGAAAAACTTTCTCAGAAGTGATACATGATAAATAAATGACAGAAAATTCTCAAATAATTATCACCATGTAACAAAAAAAATAAAATTTCTGCTTAACTACATTTTTTGCTTTTTAAGTTTTGGTTGAGCCTCAAAACTGAAGAAAAATGCAATACACGTTTTTTTATAAGAAAACAGTTTATAAGAACATGAGGCTCAAATTGTCAAAATCTTAATCAATGTTCAAAATGAAACATTTTTATTGGCCAAAAATCGATTATTCATCATTATTGCATTCAAAATGATAAAGATGGATTTCGAATTCAAGAATACAAAATTAATAACGAATGTGTAACCCATTTTAGCCAGTTTATTTCAGAAAAAGTTAAGTAAAATTTAAGAGAATCTAAGGCTCAATTTCGCGAAAAGTTAAGAAAATTGAGGTTCAGGCAAAATTATGGTTTTCTTATAAAAAGACGTGTATTTCATTCCGCTAATCAATATTAAGAAAATTACATCAATATTTGGAAAAACACCGAAACTCCATTTTTAGTACTAAATCAACATATCAGTTACATTCCACAGCACTGGATGACTTCGCCAAATAGATTTATTATATTTTCAAGCAGAATTTCAGTCAGTTAACTCTTTGCCATGACAATGGCTACTTCTCGGGGCTTCTGCAAGTGTGATCCTGACAGTTTCTGCTGTATTTGTGGTATGTTTATAAGCGCCAAGTCGGTGAAGCATACAATTGTTGAAGGAAATCTCTTCTGTGCGGCTTTCTATACATATTTTGGTGTTCAAGTTGGGGGCCAAGATAACGCTTGGGGGCCGCATGTCATCTGTGGAAACTGTCGATCAACTTTGGAGGAGTGGTGTAAAGGGGAAAGTCGACGAATGAAACTTGGAGTGTCGAGAATCTGTCGTGAGCCTACAGACCACGTGGAGAACTGCTATTTTTGCAAGATTGTGGTGACTGGTCACCATAGGGGAAAGAAAACAGATGTCTTCGACTATCCTGACCTTCCTTCATCTCTGTGACCCGTTAAGCACTGTGAAGAACTTCCTGTTCCAAACGGTCCTTCATAGGTCTCCTGAGATTCTTCCAACAGTGAAACAGATGATGATATTCCTTATGATGTGTCTTCTATTGAAGTTGAACCTCATTTTCCGAACCAATCAGAGCTTAACGACCTAATCAGGGATCTTGGATTAACAAAGTCAAATGCAGAGATACTGACAATGCGCGTATGATGGGAGACCACATATGGGGCCTGCTTCATGACACCAAGCACCAATATAAATGGAAACGCAGAAAATCTATGTGTTTTGAGTGAACATTTAAATGCTTCACACTAATTTTTTTTCATTTTAGATGCTTCGTATGTTTTACTTCACTTTTGGACATATTTCGTTATGTTGAATGTAGTAACATGGCGGTCTACTACTAAAACAAGAGATTTTTGTGTTTTTCAAAATAGTGGTGCAATGTTCGTAATATCGATTAGCGGAAAAATATACCATATTTCTTCAGTTTTGAGCTTTAACCAAACATAAACAGCCAACAAATTTAAGTTACATGGTTATAATGAAATAATCAGAAAAAAGTACTGGCGATGCAAAGGTAAACAAGACTTTTGTATACTATGGAAAGGGATATCCTTAAGGATGCAAAAATTATTGACAGAAGAACAAGGCCAGTTCCATAAATGTGATCAACGGAGGAATAAATCTTGTGGAGAAAGAACTCTTAGAGAAGAACATGCTTTCCATGCATTTAGGTGGTTGAAGAACAACCTAAAATCTAATGATAGGGTGTGCTTTATTTAAAAACTTGCTAAGCTTCTTTCTAATACGAGAATTATATTCAAATAGGAAAGAAAAGCAAAAAGTAGATAAAATCTTGGATGTATTGGAATAATGCTTATCCAGACATCTATTTAATATTCTGGTCAACAAGCGGAAAAGGAATAGCATTTTGTTGGAAAAATCTTTTGATATTACATAGCTTACTATGAAAATGAAAGTAGGAAGAAAAGATGTGAAAAGCGCGGTAAACCAGGATGTTAATACGAATAATTTCAAAATTAATAAGTGATAGGCTACCAAAGCTATTAAGACCGTACAATTTTTTCTTTTATTACTCGTTGGAAAAGTCATTACAACCATCGGCAAATAAAACATCCAAGAAGATAGTGAATTACAATTTGCAAATTTTTGTACTCAGTAGAATTTTCAAAACAGTTCGGTATCATTGAAGTATTTTCCAAAAAGGAATTGCTTAAGCTCCGATGGATAATTGATAAGAAAGTTTTACTCTCAAGCACACGTAAATATTATAGGACAAGTGGGTGCTGAAGGAGAACCCACAGCTACACCATCAGCCGCATCTCATAGCTGACTATTGAATATTCTGTAACATTTAAGCAAAATCTTTAACCAAAAACATTACTTCATTACTGTGGCTAACACAGCTCTAAAAGTTGTATAGGATAATATATCTGTAACAATTTTCAAATACTTTCCAAAATTTCTAAGGACAATCCAGAAATTGAAAAGTTTACAATGGTGATAATAAAGTAAAAACCTCAAAATCTGGGTTTGGTTCGTCACTAGCTTGTGTCCGAATACGTCCGATGGTCATGAGACCAACAAATTCCAAATTCATACATGTATTTCTAATGTGTGTTACAAGATCCAAGCAGCTTTGGACGCCCGAACAACCACTTTTATCTAAACAGGAAGATTCAAAATTCGATATTCAATAAGTAATAATCTGGAAAAGTGCATCTGTAGATGGCATCTGTAATTCTAAGAAAGTTTCTTTAATGATCTATTAATTCGTGAAATTCGATGCGTAAAGTCCCGTGCTCAAGCGAATTGAGAGCAATTCTTCGATCCAAAATGCTTCTGAGAAAAATAAATGTAGGATAAATCAAATGGTCATTGAAATGATGTAGAAAATAATTCTAGATTGAAAAGATTAGTTGTGATTTACCTTGACTTAAGCTCTATCTGATATTTCGATAGTCCATATTATATAAACAACTATTCAAATTCCTTTGTAATATAAACAGTGCATAGTGTTCACAGGTAGTCCATAACACAAATATTTCTGGTAAACAATGTTCACAGGGAATCAACCTATCAGTCATAACTACTGTTCCTACAGTCAAAAATCACTAACAGAGTAGATATATATGAGTAAGACTACGCATCTATGGAAAGGCAACGAAAAACACACTTTTTTCTTCACTTGTATTAACCTGCACCATAACTTTTAATCGTCTTGTATTGTTTGCGCTTCCCCATGAACGATTTAATGCATCAGCTAATTTAACTGAATCAACAGTTTCCACCATTTCCAAATTTGGAGCACCTGTGAATGAAAAACTTTCAAATAAATAAACTCTTATTAAAACTGCCGTGCATTTAAAAATCAGCAAAGTTAATGATGATGATGCAAGTAAACTCAGATTTCAACATAGTTTCTATGCCTTAAGCAGTCCATTATGTGCATCAAAGTCCACTTTTAAAATGCAGCTTTTGGGCATTCCCTCATTGAAAGAAAGTTAACCGTAAAGAGTTTTTGAGAGTTTTCATAAATGCCATATCTAAGACTCTTGAAATTAACATATAATTCCATATAATTAAGAATATAATTCACTAATATTACAATGCAATAGTCCACATGTTATAAATTCTAATAATTATGAAATTTCAGTAAACCTATTCAATCATTTCACTTTGGAATTATCAAAATGGAAAAATGTGCATTTACATCACGATAATCCTAAAACATATAATGCACTCAGAGTTATAAAATTATTGATGTTTAAACGGTTTTCACTCATGACGTCAGTTAGACTTTTGGATATAGTATGCATGAAGCTCTACCACAGTGGTCTCATTTCAATAAACGTCTTAAAATCTGTCTATGTCATCAACTTTCTTGGTCTCCGGGGTCAAAATCACTGTACACTACTTTTGCGGAACCAAATGTTCCGTCCTCCTTTAGATACTGCTGTTCAGGTTTTTGGGCTGATATAGTATATAGATAAGGTGAAATTAGCAAACTGCAAAAACTGTAAATTGTAAAGCAAACATCAGCACCTTGTCAAAAAGAGCACATTACACTTAATATATATGCACTTTTCCGCAAACGCTGGGGTCAGATTGGGTGGTAGCGCAGCAGGTTGTTCTGGCCCTGTGGTTGGAGGTTGGTGGACTCTGGTGCATACAATCATGCTAGTGGTACAGCCCTTAGTGCTTATTTGACGTTGTCTAACGGCCCTTGTTCTGCACGCCATCAAACCACTTAATAAAGGCTAAGAACACTTGCAACGGGTATGCTAGCTTGATGATGATATTCAAATTTCAGTCACCCCAATATTCACAAAAAGGAAGTAAAATTAAACATAATACTTACTGCAGAGATTATTGACTTTGTTTCTTTGCAAATGACCAATAAAATGCCACTTGATTTCATCAAATCCACCTTTTTCCTACACCAAATTAAGCTAAAAATTTTCATCAAATCCAATTTTTTTTAATCAAATATCAAGGTATGCTAAAAATTTTTATAAAATCCGCCTTTTTCCTATACCACGTTATACTAACAATTAATATCAAATCTACCTTTTCCCGGTACCAAATTAGAAAAGTAATCAAAATCGAAGCTTTGAGCATATCAAGAAGCGGAGAACATTAACTGTTTATTGATACTTAGCAATTACAACAGCCCGCTGTATTTCAAGAATTTAAAGATTTGAACGGAAAACAAGGAGGAGTCCAGGCCCTAATTTGTCTCAGCAAACTATAGAAAGTCAAAAAGGCCCGAATAGATTTTGATCAAGGTCGCTTTACATTGTGAGCCGACTTTCTTTTGAAATTCATTTATAAATGAATTTCAGAAGAAAGTCGTGTCGCCATGCAAAGCGACCTTGAAGCTCTTACAACCTGCAGCAATAAAAAGAAGCGTCTCATGACTTACGCAGGTGGGACAGTATGATGATGAGCTTATGCTCCACTTAGGGAGGTTGCTTTGAATGGAAAGTGTATTACTATGCATCGCACTGTAAAACTGATTGTGCATATAAACATTTGGCTTTGCACAGAAGACCAGGTAGAGTTTAAAGGTAAAAGAGACTGTTCAAATGTAAATTAAAAGAAATAGCCTAGAAGTATAAGCCGGCTTTGAAGCCATTCTTCATGAAAAGTTCTATAAGTCTTTAAAACGCCAATTAAATTTTGATAAGTATCATAGTGAACATTCACAATGGGACTTGTGAATTTCCAGAGGCGTACCATTTCTTAGTTTGAGGAAAAATTTGGCGAGTTTCTTGATACTACCAGACATTGTACAGGCCCTAGCGAAGGAAGCTGTACATTCGAACAGAACTTTGTTTTGGAAAGAAAGATGTTAACAAGGATTGCACTTACAGTAAGATCAACCAATAGCTTGTATATTTAGAAATTATGTTACGGAGATTTTCACAGACTCAAGTCTTAAAAATATCTTCTACCGTCAGATGACACGAGAGCTCTTGACTGTGAAAAATGCATTTAGTATCATCATTTATAAAACACTGGCAAACATAAAAAATATTAATTAGCATACCTTAAATTTCTTTGCTTTCTCTACTAACTCCTGAACCTAGAAAGAAAGTTGTATAAATAGTCTGTTGATACTACAGAACTTTACCACAGCACGAAAAAGTTCGACCCACAGGCTCACAACGACCGCGAATGTATGGCTTGCCTAAAACACATAAAAATAAAATTAGTAAAGCCATTACAGCTTGTTACTATGTTGTGAAAACCCGCGTGGTTTACAATACTAGAGTTATGCTACCATCTGCTAAAAAAGATTACGTTCCCACCACTCAAAATAGTTGTGTTGTTTATGAATTTTCGTGCCGACGTGAAGCTCGGTACGTAGGATGCACTACGTAGAGACTAGCAGACAGAATAAAACAGCATGTCCCCACGTGCATCAGGAAGAAAAGTTATGCCGCAAAAGAACAGCCACCTCATATATGTAAAAAGAACAATTGTAAAATTAAGTGTGAGTTGGCCATAGGACAACGTCTTATTGCAAATCCAGAATGCGCCAAAACATATACAGACGACAATTTTCGGATCATTGGGCAAGCAAGATCGTTTTTTCATTTTAGTGTTTTGGAATCTGTTTACATCAAGACTCAAAACTCAGTCTTGTGTAGACAAAAAGAGCTTGTTTTCTCATTGGGAATCTTCAAGTAAACAATGTTAATAGGTCCTAATTGGTCAAACTTGGGGCCAATTAGACGTATCCTATCACATTAACTGCATCTGGATAGATATTTCGGCTAACCTTTAGGTCACTATCCGACGTTTTCATACTCTGATGAGTGTCGGATGAAAAAAGCTTTTAAGTATGTCAAAAGAAAGTTGCCGCTGTTTCGTGCTGTGGTAAAGTGGTATAACATGAACGGTAAAACTAATGTCAGCTAAATAGCCAACTCTTTCTATCTAAGCAGTTGACTGCACATGTAGATTATTTAGAGTATTTATACCACAATCGGGCTTCCTGTAATGAGATTTTCTTTAGGACTCAGATAACGACACTAGATATACATTATATCTTGATATAATCCTTCGACGTGTATACCCATTTAATCTGTAGTTCTCAGTTCTTGCATGCTGTACAACGTAGCTTCCACATTCCCATAATCTGTCGTGCTTTCTCCTCCTTTTTGCAAACGAACAATGGCGAAAGATGGCAACCGCATCTGTAGCATGCTTCACTAATACCTGTATTTCAAGTTCATCAACAATTGCTTCAGCTGCCTTACTTTCCACTACATCATTTCCACGCAGTGGTTTGCGCATGCTCATGCACATTTCAATTCGCATTTTCCGCGATTTTGACTTCAGTTCAGCATTTATTCCATTGAAAATGAGAAGGTCAGATAGAAGAAGAGAGCCATCGTTATTGTAATAACAGACAATTGAAATCTTTGTGTGTGATCTGCCTGAAATAACCGCTCCTTTCTCCCATAGGAAAAAATGTCGTTACAGAAAGAGAGGAATTCGACAAAACGTGTTCAAGACACACAACTGGAAAAAGAATGCAATCTTTAAATATATCGGGACTCAAATTTGCTGAAATTCGAGAATAATCCATGAACAAGGCACGGCCTCAGCTTCTTCAATAACGAGATATTTTTGTCTATTTGCGAGCTTTTTGTATGACATTCTATACCGTTATTACCAAATCTCTTGTTCTGTTCTGGTTTGCTTTGTTCTGCTCCTGTTCTCGCGTTAATGACGAAGTAATGAATTTACAAAACTACAACTTTTTTCTCTGACTTGTAGGTAACATTATACCTTTTGTCAGTTAACGTAATTTAAAAGCCTGCTTGTGCGCACGTGTGTGTGTGTGTGAAGGGTTCAGATTAAGTGGATTCAATTTGCAATGTGCAAAGCAAACAGCAGTTGCTAGAAAACATGCGATGCTAAAGGTTAATCTTGTCATTGGAAACGTAAAGCATCAAAATCTTATGCAATCCAAAAAGTAATCAAAAGTCGTTATCAAAAGTAATCAAGTAATAAAAAGGAAACTGCATTTCAGCCATACTTTTTGCTAAGCTGGTATGAATATATTTTGTGACTGCTCACCAGGGGCGTTGTGGCTAGGCAGTACACTGGGAAATTTTCCGGTGGGCCTGTCGCAGATGTCAAATGAAGGTTGAAGAGACTTCAAGTGTTATGAATGCAGAATCCATTTTTCATGCTTTGTAGACAAGCAAATTGTTTTAAAATTAAGAGTGCGTTGCTTCCTTGTTCCTTACTACATATTTAGTGCCTGATGATTTGAAAAGCACGCTATTGTAGTTCAAAAAGGGCACTCTTGATCCTCTTGCTCTCCTTTGCCTACAACAGCAAACTGGAAAGGTTAGCATACCTTCTTTCTCGTTCTAAGTCTTCAAACTTCAACAAAACCAGGATGAGGGACCAGTTTTTTCTACTCAACATAAAGATCCATGATAAAAATATATGTTCTATTTTGCAAAAAGGTGCTTTCCAGCTTTTTAGAGGTCACTACCTCAATAAATTTTTAATAAATTACCCAGACCCCCAGTTTCTTTCTCGCTATTCCCGTATGCCTGTAAAACCTTTTTCAGGGTTATAGCCTTCTAACAATTGTGTACCAGTTGTCCAACCCACCATTGCTGCAGTAAGTCTGTTTTCTATGATACAGCTTGCACCTCCCTTTTGCTCCATCCTTCCTATTCGAATTGCTTTTTATCTAAAACTCCCTTGGCACAAACAGGGCAACCCAGAGGGGAGGAGAACACTCAATCCTTCAAGGTCCGGGGGTCTCAAAACATAAACCAGCAGCACTTTCCCTAGGTTAATTTTCTCCATCCTGAACATTTTTTGCTAGTCTCAATCGCAGGGGGGCCTCCCAATTCTCTCGGCAGCCCTAAGCACAACAATAAAGGTCAATGAATGAATCTCTGGCATGTGCTTTATATGGAATGCACTTCAGGCACCTTATTTTACTGATCTACTGGCTAGGCTGAGAAAAGGATGTCTGCTGCTGAATGGGCCCCCAAGTCATCAAAATTGCCCAGCCCCATTTTTGAAGCCACAACGCCCCTGCTGCTGACTATAAAAGATTCTAATTGCTGATACTTAAAAGAGACAAACATTTGGAATTCTGATAACTTCCAAACACATAAAATGGGAATGTAGAGAGAAAGCACAAAAGAAATTATCAACTCCAGCAAATAAGCGCATGTGTCTCAGGGCATGAACTAATTCATCTTCCCTATAGCACACGTGACTGCCTTTCTACGCATCAAGCTTCCCTAATGCTGACTTACTGCAGAGCTCTACTGACAAAAGCTACATATTGAATATCAAAAATTTGAGATCTGGTCTAACTTAAATTCTAGCTCTCAGCTGCTTTTCAAGCTAAGAACTGGAGATCACCTTGGAGAGGGGCAAAAATCTTATCTCAGCATTGCTTCTATGCCTTTGTGGCTAAAACACTATCTTTTTGCACACATAATATTACACCAGTTATAGTATAGTGGTACCATTTATCTCTAATCAATACTGTTAATCATCTTAAAGTATTCATATTTGCAACAAACTAGCAAAATTTCAAATTGACATTTTTTCAACTGAACCAACAAATTAGTGAGAAATAGTGTATATATATATATATATGTGTGTGTGTGTATTTATATATATAAATATATATATATATATATATATA
>WIPJ01000520.1:1202641-1221396 GCA_018155075.1 Cassiopea andromeda
ATATATATATATATATAACTCTATCTATATGGAATAATCATGTTGGAACTGCTTTTTAGGAAACAAATATGCAGATTCTTAATGGTATTCAAAGTTAAACTAGAATAAAGTACTGTTATTGAATGATACACATCATTTTCCCAAAATAGAGATATTGCTAGAACTTTCATGAAATATTTTGCTTTGGAAAAGACTGAGGAAATCAAAAAATACAGCTAAGCTAATCCATTAGCTTACTAAAATCAAAAAGGAATATAGGATAAGTATTAACAATTCCATGCACACACTATGCACTTGAAAAGTTCAATGACAGGTTCCCATTACCCCTATCCTTGTATTGAATACCACAACATCCATTAGCTATTTTCAATTCTTGATTTACAAGAGTAGTTATCCATGAAATGAACTGAGGAAGCTGTAGGAAAAACTCACATAATTTTCACCAAAGCTTCTTTGCCCACAAGCATATGCATCCTCAATTACTTCAGTTGGCTTTGTCTTACTAACTGCAACAAGCCTTGGCTCCTTTGGAAGGTACATGGTGGTTTCCTACAAGACAAAGAGCACAAGTTTATCCATTACCATGGCTATAGGAGGGCTTCAAGTTTAGGGGACTGCAAACTGTCTGTCTGTGAGATATGGAGATCAGTCAGAAAAGTTGCTCAAATTTTTTATTGTTCTTTCAGAATGCTTGCCCAAATGAAACAGATTTCTGTTTAACTGAAGGGGCTGCAGCAATTGCACCCACTCTCCTATGCTTATGTCCCTAACAGTTATCATTTGCTTGAAAATATCTCTACAATCACCAATATAGTCCATAAAGTCCATACTGTAGAGTTTGGCAAGATGCTTGTAGAATCAAGAGCACACACAATATGTCCTTCTTAAATGACACTACACACCCAGGAATGTTCATGAAAAGGTGTTGAGGGCATGATAGGGTGTGGTAAAATTGCTTAACTTAAGCTTTATAGGAATAAATAGAGTATAAATTACAGGGATAAATATTTTGGTTTTATTCTGCAAGCCAAAAATTCGATGATACACTTGAAGAGCGCACCTGAGGCAAAGTGCCCAGCTGCACACCTGACTTATTGCTTATGCACACTTGACAATTTTGCATGGGCTAAAACTGTTAGTAAAAGTCAGGTGTGCAAGTAGACACTCTGTTTCAAGTGTGTGCTTTAAGTGTTTACTCGACGTTTTTGCTAGTATCACCAAAATGCATCACCAATACAATGTAGAATAGAATAGAATTCTGCAGCTTTTGATCACTATAAAACAGTTTTATTAGACTTTACAGTGTATTAGGTGATTCCGTTAACTCAGTTCTAAAATTAGGCACACCTGTGCATATCTTTGAGATGCATCCTTCATTTGATTCCAGACTGCATTGAGTGATGCTTGCATGTTTGAAGCAGCCCTGGCATTACAGGTGGTTCTTTTAAATGTTGAAAGACTTTTGAACAAAATTGTACTGTATGTTACAACCATTCGTTATCTCTTCGAAATATTGCAACAAAGTTATTCAACACTCTGGTTATTGTTGTTGCTGCTGCTGTTGTGTTGAACATACTCTAACGTAGTTTTTTTTGCAAGAAACTTCTATAAGAAACACAAGTTTGAAATTACTATCAAGTGCCAAACCAACGGGGGAAGCAGGGCCGGCAAAACGTTTTTGAAAGTGGGGGGGCCAAAGTCGTGAAAATTTTTTTGCCCTCAAGGGTCTAGCAGCGTGCCGTATGCACGCATGCAATGACTCCATCATTGCTTATAACAGCTGGGGGTGTGGGGGGCGCTGTAAGCCCCCCAGTGGGTCCAGGGGGCGGAGCCCCCGGAAGCTCTTGGGAATATACCATCTACGAGGCCTTAAAATGGCTTAAAATGGCTTAGGCTTAGGCCTCTCCCAGACAAATATTTTCTCTTTTTTTGCCTTTACAAGACTGTCAAATGCGTTTGCCATGATTATATTCATGAAAAAATTTTGCTCCAAAAACAGTGGGGGGCCATGGCCCCCCGGCCCCCCGGTATTGCCGGCCATGGGGAGGTCTTAAAAGGGGTCGGACAAAGATCCAAAAAGCAATAAACGGGGATTAAAATAAACGGAGGGGGCTGGAATTGGAGATACGGCTTGAAATGTCGACACACTTTTTGCATATGAGGTATAGTACTGCTTGGAGATAAACTTTTTCACATTTGATAAAATATTAATTTTTCTGCTCCACATTTATTCTGCTGTATGATGCAGTAAAGCATCAATAAAGATTTCATTATAATCCTTTGACTTTCATACGTAGTTGCACCTTCGAGATTTAAGAATAATCTAATGCTCAAAACCGAAAAAAAATTAATAATAAGAAGGCTCCGCGAAAAATTAGGTATTTTTATTTTAAAAGTTTGTAAAAATGGTCATTTTCTGTAAAATTAATAAACATGGATCCTAATAAAGTCCGGGGGATCAGAAAAGATAAAAAAATTAATAAGCGAGGGAGGCGTTATTAAGAAACATTTAAGAAACACAGGCAAGCTGAATGTCAAATAACAACTGTAAAGAACTGCCTTTACAAGTAAATTTTCAACAAACTAGAAAGAAAACAGAATTAGCATCCATTACATGCCTCACAAAACCTGAGCATCCTTTTCTTGCATCACACTTGCCTGAGTTGTTATTGTCAGTGGAAGTCTTTAAAATTTAAAAAAATTTAAGAAACATTTGAGGCTGGACTTGAAGAAATGTTGAGAAACACCCAACCCGAATTCAGAGAATTGATTTCTTATAAAAAAATGAGCACCAAGATAATCTTCCTCCCTTCAGACAAATCCTAAGGGCCTTATGAACCCGGAATACCTATAGAAATTTTTCTTTTAATTTTTATAAGAGAAAAAACTATAAATTCTGCAAATGACCTTTTTAGCAATTAATACATTAAGCTGGAATGATGAAGAAATACCATAGGATTTTGGTGGCATGGCAGGGTGCAACTACAATGGTTATTATGGCTTGGACTTTGTTCTTTTCAGCAAAAGAGCAAAAGTTTCAGAACGATAGCCATGACGATCAACATTAAAGATTGATGAAAGAGAACAGCCAGCTTCATTTCATTTTATGATTTCCATCGATACATCCATTAATATTGATTGAAATAATCAGGCTGACATAATCAGAACGCTTCGGAATAGCTTATCCCATCTTCAATTAATGTTAATGAATACTTAAGGACATTTAAAAATATGTAAGTTGAATAAGAATTCAGAAAACAAAAGGCAAAAGTGGGTAAAATAAGGAAACAGGCGGGATATACCTAAGTATGGAGATTTAGGCATTTCCCGCCTGTTTACTTATTGTATGCACTGTTTCTGTTTGTTTTCTGAATTTTCATTCAATTGGCATATCTATAAAAGTCTTTGAAGAGTCATTAACAGTGGCTGAAGATGGGATAAGCTGTCCTGAAACGTTCTGATTATGTCAACCTGATTATGTCAACAATGGATTTGTCTTTAAGTAACAGCTATGTTAATCAATAATAGATGTATCGATGGAAATCTTAAAATGAAATGAAACTGGCTGTTCCCTTCAATGTTTATCGACGCCGCAACCATTCTGAAATTGATACTAAAACTGTGCGTTCCAACTGATGTCTCAAAAGCATAACTGTTCTGTGTTTTAGTGTGCCTTCTATAGTAACAACTGTGTTTCCCTAAGATGGAGACGGCGTAGTTAGAGACATTAGGGAATTCGTCCTCTGCTCGCCTTCTTCCTTTTCGAAAGAGGCAAAAATGACCACAGAAATGGTTGCAAAGCAAACAGAAACTCTTTGTAATTGAATCATGATATGTGCATACCCTGGGTGTTAGAAATAACGTTACAGCTGATTGTGTGATTTGCAAGTTCAAATATTAGACCCTTTTTACTCGTATCTTGAGACATGCAGTTCCTTCAATGCTCTAAACCAGGGGTCTCCAAAATTTTTCCACCCAAGGGCCGCATCAACTATTTAACTGGTTGGCTCAGAACACAATCGAGGCCCAGATAGAAAAAGAAAAACACGGGGGTATTGCTTTTAATCAATTATTTAGTATCATGCTATTCAGTTGCTATTTACCATAACTTCCATATAAGCGGTTGATTTAGGCATGATGCAAGTAACTTTCCCTATTTTTCTGTAGGCAACTCCACCGGCCGGATGAGAACGTCTCGAAGGCCGCATCCGGCCCGCGGGCTGCTGTTTGAAGACCCCTGCTCTAAGTCATAAATGTCTTGCTCTAAAAATGGAGCTTGAAAGAAATGTGATTATTTTTCAAAATAATTAATATGTCACAGATTTATTGCAGGCCACATTGTTGAGTATTAAATGGTGGTGCTCTTGGAAAAGCAATTAGGTAGTCCCGTATACTTTCGTAAGTACGGGAGTGCCTGTTAGAGAGGGCACTTATCCGGAGCCACCGGCATGTGAGGTAGGGTGGCCAGTTCCTTTCCTCGCCGCCTTTGTAGCGTTCAGCAGGGCATCGAGTTGGGCTCGAACCGTAGACCTTCCGCATGGGAGGCATGCGCTCTAACCACTATGCTACCTCGCTCATGGAAGAGTAATTAACCTTGAAATATCCGAGGTATTCCTTTCACTTCAACCTTTCTTCATACAATGCTAAGCTTATCTCCGAATTTCTCAAGGAAATATCCTCAAATTCATATTCTTCTGACCAAGGCTCTTAAATTATCAATAGATATCAGAATTTGAGAATCCCTTGGTAAGTGGAAGTTACCTCAAATTAATAATTGATGAAGAAATAATGAAACAACCTGCTATCTATTCATATCAGCAAATTGTTGACGGTGAATAATATTTTGGCAAAATCGTGTGCCTTGAGTTACGTCTCAAAGATTAGAGTATTTAGGTTTGGACTTGAAAACCATGATGTCCTGTTTGTTGCCAGAAGATAAAGTTATCAGATCAACCTGAAAGCCGGAATGATACTGTGCACTATTGCCATGACAAAATTATGAAAATAGTCTTTGATAGTTACTAAATAAACATGGAAAACAGCCTATGAAGAGTTTCAAGTTCACAACATCTCAAATGATAAATCTCATCTTCATCGTTTAATTGCTACTGATTGGTATCACAGGAAGGAATTGAAGTATAGAAAAGTTAAACTAAGTGAAACAGATTAATAAGTCGATGAAGTTAATTAAGCAATGCCAATATTAAGGAAAAGTTCTAAGCAGGTTCTACCGCCGATTAAAAACCCTGCCTTTAGCTTGACAGAAGCAACGAACGTGGTCGTATCTCAGCAAGAAGAGCCGCTCAGATCATGTAATGATGTAGGTATTACACTATCTTAGTGCTCCCACTTGCCAATAAATAACCATGTTGTATAAAATGAGCTATTTAATTACATCAAATGCAGAATGCAGTAAGTGATTAAGCTTGGAATAGTCTACTTATTATCATTTTGGTTTCAGACAACAAAACCAGGCACAAAAGCTCAAAAGGCAGGAAGATTTTCAGGATTCACAAATCCATTCAAAAAAAGACCAAAATCAACACTATCAACGGCATCATCATCATCACAATCACTAAACGAAATCAACTCACCAAAAGGAAATGGAGCGATCGCCGCTGGAAAAAGCTTCGCCACCAATTATCAAGAAAATTCCCCAAGCAGCAAGCACCTATCTCTTGCCACTGCCCAAGAAAGGCTACTTAGTGAAAATAGGAAATCACCAAGACTAAGAACTCCAGTACCATTTGAAAACGTAAAACCTGATGGACAGAAAAACGAAGCAACTCATTTACAGACAAATGATAACTCTACAACGACACACTCCCCTACTTCAAGTCCGAGGTTGTGCAACATTACTTCAATTGAATCTCTAAGGTTTGTTTGATATGCATTTTTCTGTGAATTACTAAAATAGAGCTTCTCTTATGATACATGTAAATAGTCTGTTGGTACTGCAGAACTTAATCAGAACACGAAAAAGCGGCAACATTTATCGACATGCTTAAAAGCGTTTTTCGTTCGACACTCGTCAGAGTATGAAACGTCGAATAGCGACCGAAAGGTTAACCGAAATATATAGTCAGATACGGTTACATGTGATAGGATCCGTCTAATTGACCCCAAGAGTGGCCCAAGGCTGGGTATCCGGCAGATGTTCTACTTTCTTGCATCAACCAAAAACTAGCCAACTTTGCAGCAGAAAAAGCATTCGGTACAGAGAAATGCCCCGTATACCTAAAACTGCCCTGGATTGACAATGTTTCATCAAAGTTTGAAAATCAAATTAATAACGCCATTACATCTTGTTTCTATGCTGTGAAACCCCGCGTAGTTTACAATACTAGCGTTATGCTACCATCTGCTAAAAAAGATTGCGTTCCCACCATTCAAAAGAGTTGTGTTGTTTATAAATTTTCGTGCCGATGTGAAGCTCGGTACGTAGGACGCACTACGCAGAGACTAGCAAACAGAATTAAACAACAGGTCCCTACGAGCATCAGGAAGAAAAGTAATACAGCAAGAGAACAGCCACTTCGTATATGTAAAAACAACAAGTCTAAAATTAAGTGTGAGTTGGCCATTGGACAACGTCTTATTGCATATCCAGAATGCGCCATAATATATACAGACGATAATTTCAGGATCATTGGGCAAACAAGATCGTCGTTTCAGTTAAGTGGTTTGGAATCTGTTTAGATCAAGACTCAAAACCCAGTCTTGTGTAGACAAAAAGAGTTTGTTTTCTCAGTGAGACTCTCAAGTAAGCAATGGTTAATAGGTACCAATTCGCCACTCTTGCGGCCAATTAGACGCATCCTATCACGTGTAACCGCATCTGACGAGTGTCGGACGAAAAAACCTTATAAGTGCGTCGAAAAATATTGCTGCTTTTTCGTGCTCTGGTTAAGTATGATACATGCGTTTTAAAATTTTGGCATACATTATTCCATTACTTATTAATAGACTTGACAGCGTGCAAGTGGTCTTGTTCTGTGTTGCACAGGGTGATCGCTAACTTGCTTGTAATGTACTTTCGCTGAACCTTGGAAAATATTTTGATAATAATTATGACAGCATTTTTGTATTTAGACATTGTGTATTTAGCTTCAGATACTCTGGAAAAAAGTTGTTAAATAACACTGGAGCTATTAGTGAAAAAAGATGTCGTCAATTACATTAGTTGGAAGAATTGTCTCACGCAGCGAATTGCTCGTACTAGTTGACAGATTGCTTCGTCTTTTAAGATGTAATAGAATGGATTTATTTACATTTGCAAATACTTCATTGCTACTTTTTAACTCTGCTATATTAATTTTGCAATATTTGCAGTGAAATAATTACAAATGCACGAGCTGCAGACACTTATGATGAAGTTGGAGAATTTCTAACAACAACGTTTGACTCTTATGCTTCAATTAATAAGATTTTTAAGGTACTTTTAGAACTTGAAATGTATTTGAGCATTATCTTGTTCTTGGTTTATACCTTCTCCCCTTAAGTGGATGTTGCAGAATCGTTGGTTGACGCTCAGACTCATTTTTAACAAGTATTACAATAAGCATCAATGTATCAAGCTTGCTAAATATGATAAAATAAATATTCTGTTATGTTCATCTTTTGCCCTGTTCCATTCATTAATTTATATTTATAATTCTATTTATAATTCTATATTCATTTATGTCCCTCAGTCAAACTTAAAAATTGGATGCTACAACCCCAAACGTCTACTCTGTTAGGTTTGAGACTGGCACTACCTGTGGCTATCTGCAGCATTTTTGTGATTCTCATTTTATAATAAATTTGGAATCATCTGACTATTTATCGCCTTCATTAATATCATTTACTAGCAGGAGATGGGAGAAGATAAAAATTCATATGAAGTATGGATAAATTTTGAATATTTGGAATATGTCTATGATTCTATTCGACAGTTAGTAAGTACCCTCTTAATAGAAAGTATAATTTTAAAAATAGTTCGAGAATGAAGTACACAATTGAATTTACATCCCTAATATGATTTTATAAGAGAAATGCTACTGCGCATGAAAATCGATGAGCTCACACAATGAGCTTGAAATTCTGGTTTTATCTTCTAACTAGCTATAGCTAATTTACATAATTTACTTAATGTCTTACAGCCAAAAGAAATACAGAAGTTGCCGTTGAAGTCTATAATAAACTGTCTATTGAAAGATGTTAGAAGGTCATGTAAACGTACTAGTTTTACCACAAAGAACTGAAGTAGTATCAATTTACCAAATGTTTTCAAATTTTTATGTAGATTTATTTTGTTTTCATCTACTATTAAAAGATTCCTATCGATTCTAAGTAGGAATTTACTCAACTCAACTTAGAAGTTTTGAAATGCTATATGCTATATTTTTCTACCAAAGAGATATGCTATACTTTCAATGCATAATATAGAGATACTTCTTATCTTACACAGGCCTGGAAACTTTGATGATCTAAGAGCATTGATGATACTTTTAATGGTAAGAAACAGAAATTCAGGTTTTTTTTGCCATCCTAGCTTGAGTGACAAATGTTAACCAGATTTTATGCAAATGTTTGCCATTGAAAGAAGCAGAAATTCAAAAAGCTAACCGAGTTGAACAAGCAGTAGCTACTTTCGCGTTATTTTAAAACTTCTGAGGTTTCAAACCACTCGCACACTATAGCCTCAGTTTAAGCCTTTCTTTCCTATTTGTCTTTCAAGAAGGAAATTACTGTTGATGAGTAGCCTCTTTTTGAGACGCTCTGAAAGAATGCTTTATTATGTACTACTCGCATGTATGTTACATTCAAGACTGAAAGCATTACTTTGTCTGAAGTGCACTCTTTTTTTACAAGAGCCATTAAAATTAATGTTTAGCCTGCTGTTTGTTCTCAATTTTTCCGAAATTTGGAAGCTGAATTGTTGAGACAGTAAAAACTACACACGACAACATTTGATGTTTTGATTGATTGAGAACCCACTAACATTTTTCCAAATGCTACATCTGCAGAAGTCTCTCTTGCACATCAATGTTCTATCTTGACCAAAGCCCATGTAAGCACAATAACTAGTGTCGCCATGGGCAGCTAATTCACGAAAATCAAAGAAGGGAAATGACGAAGCTGTGAATTCTCCTCAGGCTACCAAGGAAATAACATTTCATACCCATATGCTATTGGAAAGTGCATACGTCGTTGTCTAGAAATACATATTGCGATAATGCTTCAGCCTCGGTTTTGTTCTTATAGAATTGTTCTTACATAAAAGAAGAGTTTATATGACGTAGCTTTAAAAACATTAAGCAAAAATTTGCATTTCCCTTCCATAGCACGTGTAGTTATCCTACCGCCAGGGGCTTTGATATTGACATCGGTAGCCCACTTTTTGTACAATGAATGTAGGTAGGCGTACATAACATGTGAGTGACTTTTATTTCCAACTAAAGGCTCTTGTGGCTAACCATATTACGCAGGTGGCTCGATGCACGTGATGCATTGGGTGATTCAAAACAATGTCTCCTCCGCAGAGCTAAAAATTATGTAGAAATGAAGTGAAGACACCCTGTCTATCAATGCCAAAGGATTATAGCAATTATAATTCATTAAACATTGTCATATTAGTCAGGAATCACAGCCTAATTATGAATCTAATAATGAGGCCTAGTATGAGTATCATAGTAGTCAGGTCAGCTGTAAATGTCCATACCAAATCAGCTTTAAATATGGCCAACCATTACAGACACAACCATTGACAAATTTTTGTCTTAGACAAATCCAAATTAGTACGTTTCGCGACGAGCTTTTTCGATCCCCAGTTAGCATAGAAAGGAAATTTTTACCTGAGGATGGAACAAGCCCGTCCCGAAACGTAGTTAGTTGGACTTGTCTGCAACAAAGATTTTACAATATTAATATCTGTAGTGGTTGGTGTAATTAGTCAACGGTAGTGTCTACACTGCCATCACAGAAGTTACTAGCATTTTTTACATAGGTACTAGCATTCATTCTTTACCAATACTTATTTCTACCAACATTTAAATCCATAGATGAATTTTGATCATCATTGCTTAAAAACATATTTGAGCGACGTCTCGATTTCATCCGAGACCCTTTGACAAGCTAAATAGAAAGCAACTCGATGATCATGCATTGAGATAACTAGAATGTTTTTCTGTACGCTTGCTACTTTACTGCATGGAAGTAGAGTTCTGACATATTTTTACTGGAATTTTACTAATTATTTGCAATGCTTCAACAGAATCCACAGTTTCTTGAAGTTTCAACATACACAATATTTGCCCACTTGTTGAGAGTACTTTCCTCCTCCCAAGAGGCTGATCAAAGAACCTTCATGTACTGGATAAGAAAGTAAATACATGTAAAAATTCTCTGTACTTATCTGCAATTTTGTTCGAGCACTAATTTGAATCCATGGAGGTAAGAAAGCATCTTAGTGAGATAATTTTCTTGACATCCCAAGTAAAGAGGCATATTTGAGATCAATGATATACAATACATGATGCGTGTCGGCTGTTATTTAAGCAAAGTGTATAAAATGATATTTCTATTCACATATTTTTCTTATCAAAGAATGAAACATCTGGCTAATCTATCTAAAATCCCATTCTTTCTCATGTCTTTAATCTGACTAACCTACAGCATAAAGTATCTTCCACATTGTGACTGGTAAGAGTGTGTTTGCTACGAAATGCTTTGCAAAAATATACTAAAAAAATTCAAATTCTGTCCTACTGCTTTTCCATAAATCCTAGTCAAATGAAATAATAAAACATTAAGCCATTTTGCAAATCTTGAAAGGGCTTTTCTGAGAAGATACAGTAAATAGCATCAAAATTAACTATATTATGCATTCTATCATTAGGATACCAGCGCAAAACTTCAAGAAGATTATCACTTGCATTCATCAGGTACATCTATATAAATTATGGTTTGAGTAGCATTATCAAAGCATCATAAAACTATTTGGTGTAAATTGTTGATTTGTCATGAGACTGACGTCATTCTACACATTGATTTCCAGTTTATTTCACAACGATTATTCCCTACAAAAGTAAGTGATCTGCCTCCAGTTGAGAAATGTCGTTGGTGGATTCAAGTTGCCGTTAAAGTTTTGGCATTATTAAGTGAGTCACCTCAAAAATGTGCTTTCTGACAATATATTGACTTTTGCATGAATAAATCAGTTAATTCAACTGTTCCAGGACTGAGCATAGCACTCAAATCTTGATTGGTTAACAGACCTAATTCTCATAACTGTTTCCACCAATAGGAGACCACGATTTTGTAAACAATTGGCTCTCACAGCAAAATTTAGACTTATTTGACGTGTTTTGGAGCGTTTTTACCACCCATACGAAAAACGCTCTACACATTCAGCTGTATCTAATTTGGTGGAAATTTTGCCTGACTCATCAAGCTTACACATTGGATTCTACGTCTTCATGGAACCAGGGGCGGATCCAGCACAAATTGTGACTACCGCACAAGGGTGTGGCCATAACAGGGCGTGATCAAAAGGAGTGGCAAAGAAAAGAAAGTGAGGTCATGGAAATCTAGAAATGGTACAGGGAGGTATAGACAAAAGCAAACCATCAATGTTGCCCTCTTCCCCCTGCTAGCCACTACTGCTTCCTCCAGTTAATAGAATCTACCTAGTACTCTTGGGTCCCGATTAAGCATCCACCGCTTATTCTTTTTACGAAAAACTTTCCAACTCCCCGCTTATATGCGGCAAGTCTCCGAAAAGTATTTGCCTCCAGCGATATTAATCGGCGTATTTTGTATTTGCGCTGGTTGTTGCACAGTTAATCCAACTTTCTGACCCCCTTCCTGCTTATTTCATCTCAAGGAATTTTCCAATCCCCTGCTTATTAGGACCCCCCACTTATCTGAGACCTAAGAGTTGGAGTCCAACTTCTGGATCATAGAAATAACATCTCTGTTCGAAATGGGAAATGATCAGATTTGTTGTGACTTCGTCGGCCTAAACGAAGCAGCAGCTCATCGAAAAGTACTAAATACAAGAGAACGTTTCTTTTTTCTGTCGTTGAGTTTTTCATACGTCTATAGAGTAGGTAAAAATTAGTTCTTTAACGTTTCTTACAACTTCTCTCACAGAACACGCGTTTTTCCAGACCTATCCGGATTAACATGTACTGCAAACTCATAAAGCTCGCCGCGTTCTAAAGCACGATATATTTTTGCTACCTTACCATTGTAAGTTGTGCCGCACAATAGATCATGGAACAAAACATGACAGGCTCAAAAATAACATTCGTATGCCTCACAATTGATAGGATATGTTGCACAATCAGATAGATTGTCTCTGAACAACCCATATATGGAGATGTCAAGCAGACAGTATTTAAAAAATTACTTCATTGCGCTATACTTCTACAAAAGAGAGGTCAACAGAAGCATTCAGCACCGAATTCTTATGTGTCAAATATTGAAGTATGATATATAACAAAAAAATTAAGAATTTCTAACTGCCTTATGTAAGGCGTGTGCGACAGACTGGATCCGCCACTGCATGGAACCAGTATCGGATCTCGTGGTTTTGACACTTTCTCGTGCAAAATAAAACGGCATATACAAAAATAAGCTCAAAAATTCACTGCAAATATGACCATTTCTTTTTCTTTAATAGTCACCGAACCAGTTCTAATCAAAATTTCAGCTGTTTGTTGAAGTGCCAACGTCAGATACTTTCTATACAATGCATACTTTCAGCTCCTGTCTACGCGATTCTCAGAAAGGTTAAGAGTTGTATTACGGAATATTAAGAAAAGAGGACGAAATACATAAAAGAGGACAACATAGAAGCGTTCTACACATGAAAGAATCAATAATAAATTGAGTATCATGATCTACTTCAGTTTAACCTTGAAATTAATATATACTACCAAACCTATATGCAGACTTCTGCACGTCACTAGTTCATAGGTAGCTGTTGTTAGAAAATCCGCGATACTGAATGGCATCCGGCATTAGTACTTCGTCAAACAGTTGAAAGTTTCATCATAACTAGTTCTGCGGCTATTATAGGCAAAGAAATAGTCAAATTTGCTGTGAATTTTGAGCTTATTTTTGTATACTTAGTTTTGTCTTGCATGAGAAGTTATCAAAACCACAAGCTCCTATGCTGGTTCCATGAATACGTAGAATCTAATGTGTAAGATTGGAAAAATTTTCATCAAATTAGATAAGGCCGACCGTGCAGAGGGCTTTTCGTACGTGAAATTAGCCTAAAGTTTGCTGCGAGAGCCATTTGTTCACAAAATCGTGGTCTCTTATTAGTGGAAACAGTCGAGAGAATTGGTACTGTTAACCAATCAAAATGTGAGCGCTATGCTCCATGACTGTAGCTATTTGTCATTAACAATACGTAACTCTATTGTAGGGTTGAATTCAAGAACCAACCACAATAAATCTAGTAAGCTGTTCCTCTTGCTATTATGAAATATTACTAATGAGAGCATATTCATTTAGATTCCGCGAACTGGAGCGAACACCCGGCATTGGTTCAGCATTCTTTCTTTTACTGTGATGCGATTGACAAACTTGATCTCATGAGGGAATACGAAACATGGCAACGGCAATTGGGGTATGTGAGCCTTTCACAATAATATCATTTTTAGGATTATTTGTGTCATTTCATAGCAGGTAATCACCTACAGTCGTCTGAGTAATACAAAGAGAGATTTTATAATGATTTTTATTTTTTCATAGACAACTTATAGCTGCTTTATTTACAAAGTTAAATTATATTACAGGCGATTTTCTTTCTGTCAATATCCATTTTTGATGAGTCTTGGATCGAAGCGCTTCTTGATGCAGAAAGATTCAGAAACGAAGATGCTGTTTGAAGCAAGGGTAAAGATCCATTGAATTCACTTTAGATTGGCCTTGTTACTAAGCCAGTTCAACTTATATACCATTAAGAATTATTCATAAACATACAACAAAAGCATTTCTTTCTATTATTCCATTAATTCGTTTCTCTTGTTTCAAATATTTACAGGAAAGTATTGTGAAGCATGTAAAGAGAAGAGAAATTCCAAACATGGGGATGCTGTTTCTTAATTTGAAAGTTCGACGATCACATCTTGTCTCTGATTCTTTGGATGAGGTACTCCTTTAACTTTTTTGCTCCAATTGTTCAGAGGCAGCGTCAAGGAATTTTCAGACTCGGGAGCTGATTCTTCCGATTTGGGCTGAAATTTGGATAGCCGGGTACTATAAAAGCTAAAAAATCTCCAAAAAAGAGTTCCTTACCTTCCTTTTGGGGAATAACATGTTTCAGAACATTCTAGCCACCTAATTGAGGGCTATAAGTCCTCTAGGTGCTACTCCTGGAATGATTCTGCTTGACTGTATGACATAATAGCTGACATATCACATTGCTAGGCACGGACGAAAGAAGTCTCCTAAAAGTGAAGGTTAGAGGCTCCTGCTACTTCATGTACACTTCTTCAATTTTGCTGTGTGATATGGTTATAGTAAGGGATCTTTGGTCTTAAACCAAGAAAAGCTTTTTAGGCATGTATACAAACTTTTGTATTCAAAGAACAACAATACAGTAAAACGAGCTTTCTAGGCAATGATGTATATCTAACAAAATAGATATGTGCCTCTCGTAGAGGGGTTGTGAAAAGGACCAACTCATTGAACGGGGAATGGTCCAGCTTTTGTTGTTGCTGCTATTACCTTGCTGTTGCCTCATTTGCTCTGCCATTTTTCTAAAGGTTGCTAGAATTACTAGGAAGTTGAGTCTCCTGAGACTCCAATTCTACACCACTGCTTCTCGGTAACCTTCTTCTTGATAAACAATCTTGTGACCATCTATCCATATACGTTTTATGCCTTGATTGTCGGTGTATAAGATTATTTGTTGGACTATGAAATATAATGAAACTTCTCTCTTCTGGCATGCTAACTGACTTCTTAAGATATATGGCAATGGTACGATCGTTCAGTTAAAGTGGGAATGAATACATCGATGAGTGCATGGAAATAGTTTTATATTTCAATGCTGCTTTGCTACTGGTCCTTTAGGTTTATCATTTTAAGTATTTCTCTGTCTTATTTATTCCACTGGAATTGTTTTCAATGATCCGCAATGAGGTTTTAATGTCTATTTAAAATATCACTTAACCTTCTCCTTTTCCTTAATCTTTTGTTCTCAAGATTGCTGCAAAGAAAAATGACCTGAAAAAGAAACTCCGAGTGTCCTTTGAGGGAGAGCCTGGTCTTGACTTAGGTGGATTAACAAAAGAATGGTTTTTGTTGCTGATTCGTAAGATATTTCGGGAGGAATACGGTAAAGTTTTGTTTTTAATTGATCAGTGGAAACCAGTCACTTTTTAGTCATTTTCTTCACTATCAGAAGTATAAAAATAAACGAAAATGGCATTTAAGTTGCTCTTGAATGAGAATTTTAAGCATATACTTCTATGCTTCATTGAGTTTCGATAGCTTTGTACCATGTGTTCCAGAACAAGCAATACTTATCCCCATACCACCATCACCACCACCACCATAATCATCCTCCTCATCGTCACCATCATCACCAATATCACAATCAGCATCACTGAAATCATTACAATCACATTTACCTTTGTCATCGGTACCAAAATTAATTTCATCCTTACCATAACTTTCATTGTCACCATAAACTTCATCATTGTTCTAGTTCAATGTCATCGTGATTGATGGACAGAAAATAACAGTAGCTTTGCTTCTGTCCCAGCACATTGTGAGCCTTGCAAAGAACATTGTACATTTATAGTTCATTCTTCTGCTATGATAAATTTGTTAGTAACTACAAAGATACTTACTCTTGTTAGACATTGCTTCTACCTTGCAAGCACATTTTAATTTTTGCTTTCATGTTTGCCCTGCACTAACCATGCTATTAGCAAAAGTGACCTGTAGATCATCTCTGTAACAATGACCTCAGCAGCTTATTGGGAGTTACATGCATTTCCCCTTTGCATAAAATTTGGTTGGGAGTTAAATCGAAGCCATTTAGTCGCCTTTTTCCATGCTAGGAATGTTTACATACAACAATAAAGTAAGATCATGGTGGTTTAACAGCGCAAGTACAGAAACAGAGCAAGAATTCAATTTACTTGGTGTTGTATCTTTTTCAACATTGTCTTACAAATTTTAGACATCTTTAGAATGATCTTGTATGCTCTATCTAGTTAAAGTCGGCTTCTTTCAACAGTCGAATACCTGAACTCATGCTTTTGGCTTTTACTTTCATTTTCACTAATGATATAAACCTTGACAAATGCTTCAGTTGATGGGCCTAGCTGTGTATAACGGTATCAATCTTGATATTCGTCTTCCACTTTGCTGTTACAAGAAGTTACTCAGCCCAGCTGTCGTTCCTTTCCACAATCCTCACGCTCCTGTTGGCATAGCAACATTGAGTTTAGAAGATCTTAGTGATGTTAACCCGGTGAGTTGCTAGTTGGAATATCAATTAAAATACAATAACGTAATCCCTGCCCATTCACAAAGCTTGCAAATCGATATCCAAAATACTAGCTGTTGCTCTTTTACGCTCTTTTTTATAGGAATAAACTTTGTACCAAAATTGAGGCTTGGAATCGCTGAAATTGATAAATGATTTAAGATTAATGCAAGGCTAAAGCTTCACTTAGAATTCTTATGTATTTGCATTATAGCACGACTGTTAGATTTTCTGTAGCACAATCGATAAAATATTTATTATTCTGTTCCTCATATATCTTGCTTTGTGATGAAGTAAGACAGCAAACATCTGGATATGTTCTTTTGATTTCAGGCAAAGCTATTCCTTTGACAATTAACAATAACTTAACAAAGATTCAAGGTCTAAAGTCCAATAATTTAAGAACATTGAGGATCAGCAAAAAAATTAGGTATTCTAATAAAAAACGAGCGCACTTCTGTCGCTTCCAGGCAGTGTAAACTGCCCTCTTTAGTATATTATCCAGCAATTTCAACTTTATACAAAATATGTACGAAGTTAGCTTTAATATCTTTGTGTATTAAAGAACCTTTAAGATAGAGACCAAGCAATTCAATGTCAATATAGTTCACACAATCATTGTCATAATTTATTCGTATTAGTATTTGATTTCATTTTCATTGTTTGCAATATTCATAGAGTTTCTACTTCTTTTCTTGTTTTGTGACAAAAGTATGTTGTCAACTACATCTCAGGTGAAGTTAAATTGTTTGATGACCAACTTAGAATATAACAATGTAGCTTAAAAGAGATACTTCTAATTGAGAAAAGCAAAGTTTGCAATTACTACGAAGGAACGATGCAGGCATTGTTTTTTAGGAACTTGCACATGGGTTGAAGGAGCTTCTTAGTTACGAAGGTGATGTTGAAAATGATTTGTGCCAGACATTTCAGGTGATTTACACTTTTTGGGTAATCATGTGTCAAAATTTATTCTTTCCTTATATTTGGAGAATAAATTCTGTGTTGATGTTACTTTTGTATCAGTATTATATCAATTCTATTTGGCATGCTTGACAGTATTGTACTATGATTCATGAGCAAGATTAGCTAATAACATGTGATGTTCTGAAGTCAACTTTTAACAAAAAAATCTGATCAAGAGAAATGGGTTGCACTGGTTTCGATATAATTATAAATTCGTATGTAATATAAAATTATCTCAGTTTTAATTCTTGAAATAAACAGATATCTTACAAGAGTTATGGCGTAGTAGTTACCAAGGACTTAAAGAAAAACGGATCACAAATTCCAGTAACTAATGAAAACAGAGAAGGTAACTATGCCAATGTGTGCATTGTTCATATTATGTATAATTCTACATCAAGCTAAGTATCTAATTACAGTTCAGTGTAACAACAATTGCATTCTTGGCTCAAGCCAAACCAGGTCCGACTTCAAGTTTTGAAAGACGATAATTAAGCAAATTCAAAACGAATTATTTTTAGACAGCTTTCTACTTTACACTAATATTATAGCATATGTTTTACAAGAAAAGACAAACTTTCACTTTCCTCAGTGCTAGATAAAATCTCGAGAAAAGGTAGCTATGCCAATGTGTGCAATGCTTCACAGAGAGGAGTTTTCCAATAGTGGATATTTATTTACTAAAACAGACAATTTCAAAAGCAAACTCTAAAAAAAAACGCTCTATTCCTTACCATGTTTTTGGAATCGTGTAGAAATGGCTTGTAGAGCCCGTTCTGCATCGTCTTTTGAAGCAAAAAGAAAATTGAGATTGTAAAATTATTTATGCTGTATTGTCAATATCACAACCCTTATACTTCAATAATCACACAATCGCCACAAAGCTATTATGACCTATACATATCTAAGAATTTGCCTTTGATAGATAAGCTAAATTTGAAGTTGAATTACTTTTTAGAGTACGTGAAATCATACATAAACTACATACTGAACAAGTCCATATACAAGCAGTTCTATGCATTTTACCATGGATTTCACAGCGTATGCGCATCAAATGCATTAATAGTAAGTTGGCAATTCTTCTTGAATTATCGAGCGCATAGAGCCGAAAGCATCTTCTAGGATTCCAAATAATTCAAATGATTGTGTGTTTCAATTGTAGCTATAGTTGAATTTCAAATTGATAGTACACCTTTGATGTTGATATACATAAAATCTAGAAGCATATTTAGGCTCACATCACTATATATATATATATATATATATATATACACATATATATATATAT
>WIPJ01000520.1:1228117-1239423 GCA_018155075.1 Cassiopea andromeda
TATATATATATATATATATATATATATATATATATATATATATATATATATATATATATATATATATATATATATCCTTCTACAATATCTCAAGCCAACGCAAAAAAACGTCAAGAATCTTCAGGTTACAAGATATGTTTCGGATATTTCTCTATCCATCTTCAGTTGTTATACTAAGTTGTTAAATGGGACACACTAATAAACATGATTTTCCTTGATGTGTGCATTGATAATAATGATCTTTCTTGTCTCAAAACTTCAACCTATCGGAAAAAGACTTTCGCTGGATTGCTCACTAATTTTTTCAGCTTTACTTCCTTCTCTTACAAAGTAGGGCTCATCCGTAATCTAGTGGATAGAGCTTAGAAGATAAATAATTCTCTCTTTTCATTTAATAACGATGTCAAAAAGCTCACACACATCTTCAAAAGAAATCAATTTCCTGAATATTTAATAAATAGGGTAGTTAAAACATATCTTGACAATAATGGTAATTCTGCACAATGTGATGATAATAATACTCTCTACTTTAAACTACCATATCTTCCTTTATCCAATTGTGCCCAACGTAAAGTTCGCACATTAATCAAAAGATATTGCAGTAATCTTACAATCAAGTTAGCATTTTCCTCCTTTAAGATAAAAAACATGATGAAAGTTAGACTGTGCCTAGATCGCACCGTTCTTGTGTTGTCTATAAACGTACGTGTGCGGGATGTAATTCCGTATATGTTGGTGAAACGTGCCGACACATTTCAACTAGAGTTCGAGAGCATCTTTTCACAGATAAAAATTCATACGTTTATAAACACCAGTAAAGTTCTAAAACATGCAAAGATTCTTGTGATGAGAGCTGCTTTAAAGTCATAGACTCAGCTAGAACATACAATCAACTTAAAGTTAAAGAGGCTTTACATATTTTGTGGGAGGGGCCCAACTTAAACAAACAGGTCCAGCATTACAATTTTTCCTTATCATTCTAGCCCTTTCACGATTTTCGTTCTCTTGATTATTCGAATTATTGATTTTCGTTACACCTTCTATTGATTTTGCAACGTTTATTAGTGTGTTCCGTTTAACAACTTAGTATAACAACTGAAGATGGATAGAGAAATGTCCAAAACATGCCTTGTTGACTGAAGAGTCTTGTCGTTTTTTGCGTCTGATCTCTGATATATATATATATATATATATATATATATATATATATATATTCTTCTTCACCGCACTTTCCGCATCCAAGCCAGTTAATTCAACGTGTCTGCTTGTGCAGCAGCAAACACTTCATCAGTAATCTGTCTCCAATTTCGTCTGTCTTGAGGCAGATTGATTAATAAAAGTAAATCATTCAAGGAATTAACTGTAGTAATACCATGAGAATTTGAGAGGGTGTTTAAAGTTACAGTCTTACATATATCATTGTGAATCATTATAGGGAGTGTTATTCTTTGTCTAACAGAGAATTTAGGTTTTGAAGAATCAATGAAATAGTACAGCATAGATTTTCTTGCAGGTGTTTCACTGTTTAGTCTGAGTGTGTGTCCGAAGAGTTTCCATCTATTTTTGAGGATAGGTAATGATAATGGTTGTTTGTTGGTTCGGTCGTATAGATCCTTGTTCTTTATGATGTTGGGATAAATCACGTTCAAAACTTGTCTCAATTCCTGTCTGTGGAAACCATCAAGACAATCAAGATCACTCTTTGTTAATCCCCATGTTCCTGAATTATGTAAGAGGACAGGTTTGACATAGCAGTTATATAGCTTTAATCTCACTGGTATAGATATTTTGTGATGACGTATCCATACTTTATCCATTTTACGCATTGTCACTGTAGCCTGTTCTTTTCTATTCATCACGTCCTCTGTGTCGCCAAGTAATGACCCAAGTTTTTTGACATTCCTCCATTCTTCGTCATCCTTCTTGGTTCTGATCAGGGTCGTATGTTCTGTTTTTGCATCATTAACTAATAGATTATCTGTAGCAAGAGATTCTTTGGCTTTTAAGGTTATTCTTGAACGTCGATCCTCACTGTTTGATATGAAATCTGCATCGTCTGCATAAATGCATTCCTCTGGTATTTGTGGTAAATATGGTTTAGCGTATGAGTGTTCAGTTAAAATTGGGTTTACATTTATGATGTCTCTGAATTTACGTAAAGAGTTGTCAAAATAGATTGTAAAGAGACAGCCGCTTAATGCGTCACCTTGCGGAGATCCGATATTTGTGTTGAAGGGTTCTGTCTTAATGCCAGAGTTGCTTTTGACTTCGATTGTAGTGTCGCTGAGTAGATATCTGATCATTTGTACTTCATCATCATCTAGGAATGTCTTTAGTATATCTAACAGTTCGCTTCGTTTTATAGTGTCAAATGCATTACTCATATCTATTCCTGTAATAAATATTTCCTCTTTATATTTTTGGATTCTTGCAGTAAAAAAACGGTGGGCCCAACCAATATCAGATGTGCACCTGTTTGGTCTGTAAGCACTTTGGGATTGTGATAAGTAGTTTTCGACTTTAGGTTGGATTCTACTGAGTATTATATTAGACATCATTTTACGAATGATAGGGAGCAATTTAACTGCTCTTAATTTTTTGATAGGGCCTTTCTCCTTGCCAATTTTCTGTAGAGCAGCTAACGTTCCTTTGTTGCTGGTAACTAATTCGTGTTTTTCAAAAATGTTATTTATGACTAGTATTATTAACTCTGTTAAAACTAATGACCGTATCTCAGCAGCTTGGGTAATATGTTGTTGTATCCAGCTGCACGATTGTTGTTTAACTTGTTGATTGCTTTACGAGTTTCATCCAAAGTCACTGGTTTGGTGAGTGCTTTAGGAACTTCACTTTCAAACATTTTAAGGTCTTCGATTTCTGGTTTGTGGAAGTGATTTTCAATATGAGTCTTGATTGCATCGTATACATCTTGGGGATTTGAGATCATTTTGCCATTGGCGTCATGAACCGTTGGAGTTTCATATGGTTTCCTGTTCATTTGTTTCAGTGCTTTGAACATTTTGATATTGTCTTTGAATTCTTCAGTATTGTCTGCCATCCTATCTAGTTCTGCTGATTCAAGTTCATTTAATCTATTCTCAATTTGGTGTAATATAAGGTCTCTTCTGGTTTTTAAGTTCTGAAGTTTATGAGCATCATTTGTGTTTGAGATTTGAAGTCTAATTTGTTTCTGCCTATCTGAAAGTTCCTCTATTTCTGGATAAAATGTTTTTCGCTGTTTATGTGACTTCTTGAAACATAGTGTTTCTTCAGCAACATTTGTAATTTTCTCAGCAATTATATCCCAAGTAGGAGATTCTATGTCCTTTAATTCTTCTGTAAGCTTCTCGCAATATCTCTCTTGCACTTCTGTCGATGAAACTAAATCTGTAGTATTAAAAGACTTTTTGTGATTACGTATCTGAGGTTTATGCATTTTATATGGTTCGACTTTCATTTTACATACTACTAGCTTATGGTCACTAGATGTAAGTGTTCCTGAATAACTTCTATAGTCTATGAGTATATTTTTCATCGAGGATTGACATAGGACATAGTCTATTTGACTGTAAATATTTATAATTTTGTTATTATTGGGGTTATTCCTCTTACTTTCCCATGTGGTTATATGGCAGGCTTTGTGCTTGAAGGCAGAATTAGCTATGAACAAATCGTTAGCTAAGCAAAAATTGACTAAACATTGTCCACTGTTATTTCTTGTACCACGTGAATAACGTCCTAAACACACATCGTTTTCTTTGGTTCTTTTCCCTACACGTGCGTTCCAGTCAC
The DNA here is from genome assembly GCA_018155075.1 of Cassiopea andromeda. NCBI lineage: Eukaryota > Metazoa > Cnidaria > Scyphozoa > Rhizostomeae > Cassiopeidae > Cassiopea > Cassiopea andromeda. The sequence continues at coordinate 1,231,910 of WIPJ01000520.1, forward strand.
CGGCTAATATAATCATGAAAGATTGTTTCCACTCATCAAGTAGGTTGTTTAGTGTTTGATACATAAGGTCGACTTCATTGGTGTTGTCTTCATAGTTAGTTGGAGCATAGACGTTGATAATTGTAATAAGTGTCCGTTTCTTGGTTGATTTAGGTAAGTGATCAGCAGCTATTTTGAGCTTGTTTTGGTGTTCTGGTTGTCTTATAGTGCGATTCCATTTAAGTTTGAGTTTAATTTCGCCTTGATGTTCACTCTCAAAGTCAGTCTTGGCTATAACTTTTCTTAAAGATTCTTGTATCTTATAATTGATACTTTCGTCTTGTTGTTTTGTATCATCTTTCTGTGAGTGTATTCTAAGTTGTAAGATGCTGATTCTATCTGATATACGCCAATATATTTCGATGTTATCTTTCCACTTCTTCGAAACGAGGAATCCATTACCGTAGTGTTGCGATTGAGATGCGAAGAGAATTAGTCTATTGTCTCCAATTTCACAGCTTGCAGATATTTGAACCTTCGTTTCCTGAATACAAATAGCGTCAAGTTTGTACTTATTCAAATCATCAGATAGTTGTTCATGTTTATGTTGTTTTGATAGTCCTCTCACGTTAAAAGTGCCAATGTTCAGATTAAACTTCATTAAAACATATATAGAAAATGTAGTTCGATCGTGTTGAAGTGTTTGTGGCTGTAGATAAAAGCAATGGTGTTGTTGATGACAAAATTGAGCAGAATCACCTTACTCAGCCGCCATCGTGCTCAACCGCCATTATTTTATATATATATATATATATATATATATATATATATATATATATATATATATATATATATATATATATATATATATATATAGATGAAGTTTGAGATTAGTCGAATAAAAACGACTAGAGTTCTTACTTTGCAATGCATATTTCAGATACCATATCCATCATCAGTTGCTTATAGAATATAAGAAGAATTATTAGAACTCATATATGTATACACATATTCGACAAAGGAACGATGAATCATTATAAAGAGAAAGGGATAGGGGTCTATAAACTTAAGAAACTAGAATTGTTTGACCTATTTATTTAATATTGGCCCGTCCCACGTAATGTGGAGAGCCTCTTTATCTTTATGGTGGCTATAGTTGCGTGGCACATCCAAGCCTGTAAAGCAATTATCAGTACAAGACTTTCTACACTCTTGAATGTGGTGAGCAGCTATAGCCACCTTAAAATTAAAGAGGATATTCTATGTTCTGGAGCTATAAAATATATTTTGAGTATTTTCTTTTTACCGTCCCAGTGGGTGGAGGAAGATGAAATTTAATACTAATCGGAAAACTTGACTTTTATTGCGTCTTCTGTGACAAGAATTGCTTTTCCACCTGGTGCTCGCAAGAATTTTTCCTTAGCAATCGCCCAAAATATGTTGCTAAGGGGCTTTTCTGCGATATCATGCCTCCTCTTACCCCATCTGAACTTGATTTGAACAGAAAAAGTGCTTACAATAAGTTTATGGAGTTGAACTAATGTTAGGATAGCTAACATGAAGTACTATGCTTGCGAAGTGAAGTTAAACTTGGCAGCAGAGTTTGGTTTGCGTTGTAATGATAATTTTTGTTAATAGAGGAAACGCTATGGAATTTGCTTGAGAATTGTGATAAAGTTGGTTGGTACGAAAAGCGGGTAAAGTATTGATGAAGATGGAAAGGCTTTTCTGGGCTGAGAAAGCAGGCCTTAGATAATGTTCAAGCACCTGTGTAGCTAAGGCCTATTGAACTCAATTGCATCAAAATTTCCAGGAAAAACGTAGACAGACTGTTTGGAAGATCTCAAGATGCTTCATAATTCTTGAACAGGATCAAAGATCAGGTGCTGACATAGGAGAGGGCTCATAAATTTGGGTTAGGATCTATCAGAAACAAGCAAATATATATGTTTAGTTCAGCAACTATAACCCATCATTTTTGAAAAATGTGATTTCAGACTCATGAACATGAGTAGCTTACAAAGTGACTCAATAAACAATCCCATTTCTGGCTCTTGCAAAAGGTCTATTTAGAGGGAATTACTACTTTTTTTGGGTGTTAAACAGAGAAGGGGTTAAGAAGAGGATGCGAATGTTAAATGAAGAGGATTTAGCAAGAAAATATATTTACACATGAGTTCAAAGTTTGGATGTGTAGCACAAAAGCCATCAAAGTAAATGCCATGCGTATTCCAGCTTATATTGACACTGGAATTGCGTTAATAAACAAGTAAAACTTTATACTGCATTTGATCTCTTAATACCACTTTCCTGTTTGGCACATAACAAATTGAGAAAGAAGTCTGAGGAATGCTATGCAGCTTAGGTAGGTGTGTTTCTCCGCAAGGCAATTTGGGACATTAAAAGACATATGCAGAGTCATTATGACAGGACTTAATTTTTACCTTCAATTTTCAGAAATTTTTCATCTATATTCAGGAGGTTGTGCAGCAATGAGCTGTTGAGCTGATGTCGAAGGGATTTACTCAAAAATCAAATTGGATTGTAGAAGAAGGCACAGTAACTAAAATGCTTAAAACAGAGCTTTTGTGGCATTCGAAGGTTACAATAGGAACTGCAGCTTCAGTTTTATGGTAGAACAAAAAACCAGCTGCAGTGAGCAATGTCATTGAAAGGTTAGGAGTCCATGATTTAAGAATTAGTACCCTAAGAGAGTGCCGGCAGCTAAATGCAGTGTTTGACTAACGCACCCTAAAATGCAAGAGTAGACCTTAAAATGAAAGAAGACTATTAACAAAGAAGGGAAAGAAGGTACCAAGACTGGCCAAGGTTTGTATCTGCCAGAATACCACTGCATCAAAAACCTTAATATTTCTTGATGGGAATAACTTTGCTTTAGAAAACTGCAAGAAAAATACAGGGCGGAAGCATTCAATGATATTTTAATGAAAAGGATTGTAAAATGAAGACAATGTTTTCATGTGATGTTTGTTTCCTATGATAATTATTAGATGTGTAGTATGAATTATATCCCAAATTTTCAAAGGAAATTTTGAAAAAGAGCTGACTTTGGCTTTAAGAAAAGATATCTCAAACCATATAAGATATCCAACTCAAATTCTGCATAAAACACACTTATTGGGTAATGATTGGGGTTAATAGACAACATGATGATATACTTTGCATCCAATCATTTATCCAAGAAAAGGACCTTTCTGGATTTCCATAGGAACTCTTGTTATAACAAAAGATTCACCTTTCATCCAAATAATATTTTTGTAAGTTACCTCCTTTAACTTACTAGTTGATGTAAGCCTAACTGCATGTCTGAAATCTTTTCTTAAAGTTTACTTACTGCTCAGCTGACCTGGTCTGTAAAATATAAACCTATCATTTAATGAAAATTTTTAATAAAAATATTGCTACGCAATGATTGATGGTAACTTCTGCAAAATTTTAGCTCCATAAATCCATCCTGTCCCAAAAAAATAATCTTGTTTTAGAAGTACAGGTAATTTTTTCAAAAGGTAGAGAACTACCGTCATCGGTAGTTGTCTTATGGATGCTCAACTGTATTTAAATATGTAGATTGTCTGTTGGTACTACAGAACTTACCCAGAGCACAAAAAAGTGGCAACAGTTAAGTGGCAACACCGCAAGATAGCAGCCACCTCGTCTATGTAGAAACAGCAACAACATCATTGGGCAAGCAAGATCGTCTTTTCACTTAAATGTTTTGGAATCTGTTTATATCAAGACTGAAAACCCATCATTGTCTAGACAAAAGGAGTTCGTTTTCTCATTAGGACTCTTCAAGTAAAAAATGTTTTAAAGGTCCTAGCTGGCCACTCTTGGGGCCAATTAGACGCATCCTATCACACGCAACCGCATCTGGCTATATATTTCGGTCAATCGTTTGGTCACTATCCGATGTTTCATACTCTGGCGGGTATCGAATGGAATATGAAATAAAGCTGTTAAGTATATCGGAAAATACATATATATATATATATATATATATATATATCGAACTCATTAGATGTTTAAAAGTGTGTGAGTTTTTATCTGAAAGTAGGTGCTCACGCACTCGTGTGGATAAAAAGCGAGATGCTTCGCCAAAATAACCGGAATTACATCCATCACAAGTGAATTTGTATACCACACAAGAGCGAAGCGACCTAGGAACACAATCCTTAACTGAAATCAAGTTTTCAACCTTAAAAGATGAAAATGCTAATTTGATGTTAAGTTTTTTATAATACTTCTTAGCGTGTATACCTCGGTAAAATTAGAAATAGAAAGAAATGGCAACTTAAAATATATAATAGAGGTATCAGTAGGTGTTGCAGAAGTATTGGAATTTTGAGCATTATCAGGATTAGATTTGAGTACTCTATTTATTAAGCTTTCAAGTTATTGATTCCTTTGAAATATATGGAAAAGCTTTTTAACATCATCATTAAATGTGGCAACTGTGTTATTAATTTCATAAGCTCTATCTACTAAGGTACGAATGAGACCAATTTGTTAAGAATAGAAAGTAAAGCTGAAGAAATTAGTAGGCAATCCAGGAAAGGTCTTTTTACGATGTACTATATGTATGTATGCATTCTAACTTTCATTTCAACAATATATCAACTAATTACAATTATACATCTCACTATATAAGGAAATGCAAAATTGGCTGCCACAGTGGTACCAATGAAAAAAAGTCAAGTGGATTAAAAGAGAAGTCTGCTTATGTGCTGAGAAGGTCTATTTGTATGTGTTGTATATTTTTGGAGTTTACCATTGCCTACTGCGGCAGCAGAATATGTGCATCTTATGGTGATGTTCATGATCCAGGACAGGATAGCTTTTTGCATTTTGCTCTCCACATCAACTGCCTTGAACAGTTAACTGAAAGAGTGTGAGGAAGATCCTACATTGCCCAGAGCACCTAAGGATAAGTTAATAAAATTTATTTGACTATACTTTGAATGTAATGCATGATGAAGAGGATTGTATTCAAGTATGTCTAGAGTTTTGTTTTCAGTGATTAAAAGAAGTTCAGGTCGAAGAGAATCACCTGTAACCAGAGAAGGGGACAGAAAGCATGAAGACCGGCTTATACCGAGCAACTTGGAGGCACTGATAGCGTGTTAGCTATAACGTTGAAAACCGAATCATGTCGCCAAGTATATCTATCATGATCGAGGTACGATTTACAGCTGGAGACGATGTGTTGTAGTGTCTCTGACTGAAGACAAAAGGAGCATGCAGATAATTCTCAAATAGACCATTTATAGAGGTTCTTGTGGGTAGCTAAAGTGTTGATTAAGTATTTCAAGGAAAATTTGAAAATGTTTTTGGGCATACTTTGTTGAACAGTGGACCAAAGGCTAGTTACTTTTGAAGATAAAAAGTTGATACTTGATGAAATATTGAAGCCTTGGGGTGTCAATTCGTGTTCAAGGCGATATTGGTGTTGCTGTTGAACAGCTTTTAAAACTTGTTTTTTTTTGTAGTGATCATACTGTACATTTGTATACTGACTGGAATCTTGCCATAGATGTCTGATATCGGGGTTGAGAGAGGATTTTAGAGCCTTTCATATAGTTGTTTGGCATTGAATGAATTGTTGAAGGAAGAATAAGACTCAGACCATAATTAGATTTGCTAATAATTAATTGGCTCAGAGTAGCACTAATGGGCAATTCGAGCCAATGACGCACGAATTTTGCCACTATTGTGTCCAAATTTTGCACTACCCATGTTTTTTGCTGAGGTCAGCAGTTGTTAGGTTCCATGCAATCGTAGAAAGAATAAAACGATGATACAACGATAGCTTGTAGTTGGGGTGGCAAGGGAGCTGGTCAATTTTAGTCATCAAATCATTTGTAGTTTCTAAAAGAATTGACATGTGTTTGCTATTGTCCATTGAAAAATTAAAACAGCGTCCTAGGTACTTGAATGATTCACCTAAGTTGACGACAGGGACCTCCTCCTCCTCCTCAAATGTCAGGTCTGGAGCAGACGTCGACGACCATGGCACGGCAGACTTCTCTGTCCTCAGTCTTCCTAATCAGCTCTGTATTGCTAATTGTCCCATCTGTTGCATAGTTGTTGAGGCTGTTGATGAAGGTGTTTCTCTGTCACCCTTTGCCTCTCCTCCCTACAATTTTGCCACACAGCACTTGTTTTTCTATTCCATCCTATCTAAATATGTCTCCCAGGAACTTCATTTGTCTTTTTCTTATGGTCTTAATCAAGGATCTTTGGTATCCCGCCTCTTCCATAACCTCTGTGTTGGATTTTTTTCTGTCCAAGACACTTTCAGCATTCTTCTGATGAACCACATCTCTGCTGCTTCTAACTTTTTCTCTGTGCTTTTGTTCAGGGTCCAGCATTCACATCCATATAGCAAGATCGACCAAATGTACGTTCTGAGTGTTTCAAGTTTTGTGAAGGAGTTGATGTTTCTGCTGGTACAATTGTCTTCATTTTGCAGAAATTATCTTTGGCCATTGCAATTCGTTTCTTTACCAGGGACAGGGAGCAGGCGTCTATTAATGATCAGTTTTGGAAGAAATTGGGTAGATGAAGTAGATTTCTTGATTCCGAAAGAGACCCATTTATCAACTCTGATTACCATGTTTGCCCAGGTACGCCATCTCGTGAAACGATTCAAGAGGTTTTGCTTGTATTGTTCATGACCAGTAACTACCGCTGCATCGTTTGCAAACTGAAACCAATGTAAAGGATAAAGGGTGCTTGTTGTAAATCCTGATTGAGGAACCATTGGGTCCGATATATGTATTAAAGCAAAGATTAAAAGTGAGAGGGCTGGGTGAATTTGCATCGATTTATTTAAATTCGAAGAATTTACTCCTGAAAAGGGCAAAGCATTGAGAAAAAATAAACTGGCGGTTGACCATTGCTCATCAGATTTTTGTGGCTTAATTCCTCTTTTAAAATTTGGTATTTCATATTCATACTGTTCGTCCAACTCAAAATCATCATTATGATCACTGTGTTCTAACAGTTTCTTGCATAACTGCGACAGTTTCACCGTGTAAATCTTTAATTGCTCGGCAATTCTGTTGATGCATTTTCAATCCTCGAAGCCTTTTACTACCTTTGCCACAACAGCTTGTTACTTGTTGGTAGTTGCTCGGAGTTGAAGAGTTTGAATTGGCATTTGTTGCTTCCGTATTTTGACAGGTCTACTGTGCACTATTCCCAAAATCCTTCTCATTCATATGTAGTTTGTTCTTACAGCGGCTGTCTAAGGATACAAAATCTTTTCTACAAAAAGAGCGTATCACCAGAACCAGGAAGAGCAGCATTAAGATGTTCGCAGCATTTTCTCCTTAGAATTTCTAGAACTCTTAATAAGCAAGTCATACATGAATAACACCAGACTTAAGTAATAATGTTAATCCAACAGGTCGTGCACTTTACGCGTGTAGCTCAACGACCATTGAATAGATATATATATATATATATATATATATATATATATATATATATATATATATATATATATATATATA
>WIPJ01000520.1:1239584-1251184 GCA_018155075.1 Cassiopea andromeda
TATATATATTTATATATGTATATATTCGAATATTCATGGCTCAATATGTACAAAAGGTCCTTCTATCCATTTCTACCATACATATGTTGACGATACTTTTTATCGTTCTAACAATGAACATGGAGCTCTGCTGTTCTTTGACTTTTACTACAGCATAAAAAAGCGGCAACATTTTTTTGAAAAACTTAAGAGCTTTTTTCGTCCGACATTCGCCAGAGTATCAAGCGTCGGATAGTGCAGATGCGGTTAACCGAAATATATATCTAGATGTGGTTACATGTGATAGGATACGTTTAATTGGCTCCAAGAAGAAACGAACTCGTTTTGCCTACAAAAGACTGGGTTTTGAGTTCTGAAGTAAACAGATTCCAAAAAACTTAAATGAAAAGACGATCTTTCCTGTCCAATGATATGAAACTTATCATCTGTATATGTTTTAGTGCCCGAACAGAGCTTTAGCTGGTTAGGGTCGGGCCCACAGGTGGCGGATAGTGGAACGGCCATCAGAGATGATTTGCTGCGAATGTTTTGAATAAGCAGTCTGGACCGACAGCGACATTCATCTGAGGGAAAGAGAAACCGGCTGGTGACAAGGTCAGGTGATTCAAAACTCTCATATTCCTATTGAGGAGAATGTGACAAGGCAAGCCTGGCCGCCGTTACACAAGCCTACTCCGAGTGTTGGGCAGGAGCAACACTAGTATCTGTAGTGGGTGGTAGAGCCAAACCATGGTCAACGGTGGCTACAGGACAACAGGAGGCATTTCTGACTCCTGTACTGCAAGAAAGATGTGACAGACTACAACGCAGTCAATAGGACTAGCTCCAGCGTAACCATCAAACATCTAGTATTCAATCACTTCGACTTAGTACAATTTTGATTCCCAAAGGACCTTTAAAATGAAGGTTTACTTTCACGATATATGAAAATATCTCCCCCTTTTAAATGTCCACACAATTATTCTTCTTTTTTTGAAAAACGTAAAAAAACTCAACTTGAATCAGTAAAAGCTATCACAACAGATATATTTAGTTCAATATTCAATCACCAATCTCTCTGGTTTTCTTCTGTCTCTGCGAGGGTATCTTGGTTCGGGTGCAATTTCTTTCATGTAAGGTTCTGGTATTGTATCTGTGCTTATGCTTGATTTATTGTTTGATTCCGATAATTGTTCAGTTGTCATTTCCTTACCCTTCCTTTCTTTCAATTTTGGTGTTGACATTATAGGTTTATTACTCGGTTCTCGTGCTGATGTAGGTGCTGGAATGTTCTCTGCTGTTTTAGTTGGAATCTCTGTTGGTAGAACTTTCAATATTATTCCAGGTAACCACTTTCCCCCTTTACCAAAATTTAAAACAAATACAGCTTGACTCGGCGTGAAAACAGCTTGGAACTCCGAGTTATCTTGGAAAATCTTAACTTGTTGCTTTGTGTTGTGGAGACTCTTCTGTCTTAGTAAATCAAATCTTGTCTTGGGCTGTCGTTTCATAAACAGTTCAGCAGGTGACTTTCCAATCGTTGTAGGTGTTGGTCTATATGCGAATAAAAACTTATCCAATCTGACTGATAATGGTTCATTACTTATCTTCACCTGTGTAGTTTTTGTCTTGAAATGTCCTACATAACATTCAGCTAGTCCATTCGTTGCTGGATGCGCAGGTGCTGTCATTGTGTGAAGTATGTTTTTTGAACGTAGTAATGTTCCAAATTCATTACTAGTGAATTGTGCTCCATTAGCCGTGACAATATGATCTGGTAGACCAAAATGACTAAATAAATGTCGTAGTGCAGCAATGGTGTTACTTGAAGTAATGGTTGTCATAGGGACAATCTCCAAATACTTTGAATACGTGTCTACGATCACTAAGAACATTTTTCCTTCGTAGGCACAAGCAAAATCAAGGTGCAGACGTTCCCACGGTCCCACAGGCCATGACCACTTTTCTTGTTGTGTGTCAGATGGTTTCTTTGCTGTTTCTAGGCAGACCATACATTCTTTTACTTTGCTTTCAACGTCTTGATCAATCATTGGCCACCACACATACTTCCTAGCTAACTGTTTGGTTTTCACTATCCAAAGATGCTCAGCATGTAAATCATTTATTAAAGTTTCCTTTAATGAAGTAGGAATAGTTACGCGATCGTCCAAATTAACTTATTATCCTCAGTAGTAATGTCCATCCTCTTACTGTAGTAAGGCAATAATTCCTCAGTTGGTTTTTCAGTCCGACCAAATCTCGTATAAAACAATACTTTTCTGAGTACAGGATCTATTTTTGTCTCAACTGAAACAACATCAGATTTGATTGCTCCTTCTTGAGTGAGGAGAACTTGCACAGTTTCCTTCTCTTCAGTAGTTGGTTTTTCTTCAACAGGATTCGAGACAAAAAATCAGCACAACAATTATCCATTCCTGGTACAAATTAAATTGTATAGCCATAAGCACTTGATAACAATGTCCAGCGTTTGGTTCTAGATGATGCCATCTGCGGTATTGGCTTGTGTTCCCCAAACAGGATTATCAGTGGTTTTTGATCCGTTTTAAAGTGAAATGTCTTCCGAGTAGATATTGCCTGAAGTTAGTGACTCCAAATACTATCAATAGTGATTCTTTTTCAATCTGAGAATACCTCTTTTCAGCATTTGTAAATATCTTTGAAGCATATGCTACAAGTTTCAAAGTTCCATCTTCTGGTTGCACAATAACAGCTCCAACTCCAGTCGATGATGCATCAACTTGCAGTACTAATGGTGCACTGGGGTCGTAGTGACTTAATAGTTGCTCCGACGTAAAAGATGCTTCAATCTTGATAAAAGCTTGTTTTTCCTCAACTCCCCATCTCCAATTTATATTCTTCCACAATAACTTGTACAATGGTGAAATTATTTCAGCAAAGCTAGGGATGATCTGACGTAAGTAGTTAGCCATTCCAATAAAACTCTGTAATTCTGCAACGGTGTTTGGAGCTTTGGCCTTATTAATGGCTCTAACTTTGTCTTGCATAGGTGAGCTTCCAGTAGATGAGATGACGAACCCCAAATAGTTAACCTTGTTCAACATGAAGTCAAACTTGTCCTTCTTCAATTTGATGCCTTTCTTTTGTAGTCGATTCAAAACTTGACATAAATTTTGAAAATGTTCCTCGTCTGATCTTCCAGATCAAGATATCATCGATATACACCACACAGCCGGGTACGTCATTTAAAATATTTTCCATTGTGCGCTGGAAAATAGTAACAGCACTTGCAACTCCAAAAGGGAGGCGATTTCATTGATACAATTCTTTTGTCGCGTTGATTGTAGTAAATTTCTTGTTTTCAGGTGCTACCTCCAACTGATAATACACCTTTGATAAATCAAGCTTTGTGGACTTCTTTCCTCCTTGTAACTTTCCCATGAGCTCTTCTATTGTTGGTACTGGATACTGTTCCAACACAGAAAACTTGTTAATGGAGCATGAATAATCTCCACAACTACGTAAGCTTCCATCAGCTTTCACTATGGGAACTGTAGGTGACGCCCATTCAGAAAAATCCACTTTCTCGATAATACCATCTTCTTCTAATTTATCTAAAGCTTTTTCATATCGTTCACGTATGGCAAGATTTACATTTCTTGCTTTCATAAATACAGGGCTTTCGTCATTAACTCGTAATGAGACTTGTAATCCCTCAAGCTTTCCTACAGTTGTAGTATCAAAAAGATGTGCGAACTCTTCCATTACATCCTGAACTGTCACTCTAATTTTGAAGACACTTTTACAAGGTAGTGTAATTTTCTCCATCAGGTCTCTTCCCAGCAACGACGGTTCTGGACCATCAACGACACGAATTTTGACATCAGTCTCCTGATCTTCAATTTCAACTCTTATACTTTTTTCACCAAAGCACGTAATTACATCTCCTGTATAGCTCTTCAGTATTAAACTAGGGCGATCTAATGTAGACAAATTTGCATTTCGTAATCTCAAGAAATCTTGCTTCTTGAGAAGGGTAACTGCACTTCCAGTGTCAATATCCATTGGAATTTCTATTCCTTCAACATTGACGTTAATTGAATAATTAGAAACTCCTTGTGATCCAATAATTTCATTTGTATTCACTTGATACAAATACACAGATTGATCTGTTTCACATTCTTCTTTCTTGAGCCCATCCACTTTCTCGACTTGGCAAACATTTTTTCTCTCATGTTTTTTCTTTTGACACTTTGTTTGTAAGTGCCCTTCCTTGCTGCACTAATGACAAGTAGATGTGATGAATTTGCATCGATTTGCAAGATGTTCTTGGGACCCATAATGATAACATTATTTTTTCTTTGTTTGACGTCGTTCATTAACAGATACATTGCGTGTATTGTTTCCTTTGTTATCCTTTGAATTCCTTTGATATGGCTTTCCTTTCGCATAATTCACATTAGCAGAATGAGTAGCAGGAGAGGTTGCAGTACTTTTATTTCCTTCTGTGCAGCTTCATCTGCAGTTGCAATTTATGCAGCACGGTCGAAAGTTCTGCCGTCGGACAACAACTTTATTTTTGCAGTAGGATTCCTTACTCCTCCGAAAAATTGGTCTCGCAATGCACGAGGTAAAAAATTGCCAAAACTAAAATGTACTGCCAAATGTTTCAAACGATTGGCATATTCCAAAACGCTCTCATTTTCGTTTTGAACAGCTTAGTGAAAACGATAAGTTTCAACGACCTCCGAAACTTTCGGATTGAAGTAACTACTCAGTAGATCACATAATTCGTTATTTGACTTTCCAACAGGAGAATACGGTAAAAATAAATCTTTCAATGTTGCATACGTTTTCTTTCCAATCAGCGAAATTTTAACAGCAACTTTTCTTCGTTCTGCAGCTTGCACAGCCGCATCGGTCGCATCGTCAGGCACTATAGCAATATTATTCCCCACAAAAAATGCCTCCAATCTCTCCTTGTACGTTGGAAATTCCCCTCCTTTGAATTGCTCCAAATTACCAAATGTAGGCATCGCAATTTTCGCTGATTTCTAGTTTTCCTCGTCGCCAGTTTGATAGATCACAACGCAGTCAATAGGCCTAGCTCCAGAGTAAACAACAAACATCTAGTATTTAATTACTTCGACTTAATACAATTTTGATTCCCTAAGGACCTTTAATATGAAGTTTTACTTTCACAATACATGACAAGATGTGTGGCACGTCATGGGCACAGTCCTGATGCAAAGGGCTCGTGATCAACTTCCGTGGAAGGGATAGGGCCCCCACCATGTACAAATAGCTCATAGTTAGTCATGGATAGGAATAAAAAAGGAGAACGGTATTCTGATGGAGCCCCCTGCGACCAATCCAGATACTAACTACGTGGAAGAAGTGACTACCCCTTTGGCTAAGACTACTTTATATGACGAGGCAATCCTAAACCTTAACAGGAGCATAGCATCTGATACTGCTGTATTGAAAACCAGGGTACAACCTTATATATAGCAACATGGAATGTAAGAACCTTATACCAGCCAGGTAAAATAGATAATGTAATACAAGAAATGGCAGAAATGAAAATTGATATATTAGGGCTTGCTGAAACGAGATGGACAAGTTACAGTAAATTTGGAAAAGAAGGAACAACAATGGTGTACTCAGGTGGCCGAGAAAATAGAAATGGAGTTGGAATTATTATGAATAATAACATCGCGAAGGCATTAATGGGATATTGGTCGATATCTGATAGAATAGCAATGACAGAATAGCAATGATAAAATTGCAAGGAAAACCAATTAATATAAAATAATCAAACTGTATGCTCCTACACAAGATTACAATGATGGTTATATTGAAGTATGTTATGAAGAAGTACAAACTGTAATTAAGCAAGTAAGATTTAATGAAATATTATGTGTTATGGGAGACATGAATGCTAAAGTAGGATCGTTAGCTAAAGGAATTATTATAGGAAAATTTGGCATTGGAGAAAGGAATGATCGAGGTGAAAGATTGATACAATTCTATGAAGAACGCAAACTCACAATATGCAATACCTGGTTTCAGCATCATGTTAGAAAAAGATATACTTGGAAAAGTCCTGGAGAAATAACCAGAAATCAAACTGACTATATTATGATCAATGAAAGATTTAAAAACTCAATGAAACAAGCGAAAGCAATGTCTGGAGCAGACATGATTTCAGACCATATAAATGTCAAGAAAATGATGAATTTCAAATAAAAAAATTGAGACAAGTCACAGTTAAAGAGCAACTGGAGTTCGAACTACTGAAACAGCCAGAGTATAGGGACAGATATAATATTGAAATTCGTAACAGATATAATGTATTAGGAAATGATCCCGGCGGTGAACAAGTAGATGAAGAGACTGCTGAAAATAGTTGGGCAGAATTTAAACATAGTATATCAGAAGCTCTCGAGCTAAGTTTGCCAACCAAAAGTAAAACAAAAAGAGAGCACTGGATGGCACAAGCCATTCTAGATAAAATGAAAAGAAGAAAAGCCATAAGGAGTGATAGACAAATGCATAAGCAACTAAACATAGAGATTGAAAATGACTGCAAAGCAGCAAAAGAAAAATGGTTAAATGATAAATGTCATGAAATTGAAGAACTACAAAAGCATTTCAGATTAATAGAAATGCATAAGAAAGTAAACCAGTTCATATACAAACAGAAGAAAATATCTACAGGGTGCATTAGGAACGAAAATGGCAATATTATATTTGATGATAAAAAAAGGTGCAGAAAAATGGGTTAAATATGTGCAAAACGTTTATAATGATCAGAGAGAAGACATGCCACAAGTTATGCATGAAATATTAACGTTAGAAGTTGAGAGTACAATAAAATTAATGAAATCTGGAAAAGCAACAGGACCAGATGACATACGGATTGAAGCTCTTATGGCTTTGAGTGAAGACAATACTGATTTAATTACAAATTTATGCGACATCACCTATAATTCGGGATATATTCCCATTGAGATGAGAAAGTCAGTTTTTCTTCCAAGTCCCAAGAAACCAAAGCCTCAGAATTGCACCGATTTCAGAACTATAAGTTTAATGAGCCATGTCACTAACCTACTATTGAAAATCATCCAAATAAGAATCAAGGACATGATAGACAAACAGATTAGCAAATTAAAAACTGGCCTTATGCCAGGAAAAGGTACTAGAGAAGGAATATTCAATATCAGAACAGTATGCGAAAGAGTAAACGAAATGGGAAAGGATATTTATATTTGCTTCATTGATTATTCTAAGCACTTGACAAGGTAAAGCGTTCAAAAATTATAGAATGTCTTAAAGAAATTGGTCTGGATGGAAAAGACTTACATATAGTTACTAAATTATATTTGGACCAATCAGCAGCAGTTCGTACAGAATCATGGGTGTCAAATGAACTTGAAATCAAGCAAGGGGTACGATATGGTTGTGTGCTATCACCTAGACTTCTCAACTTATACACTGAAAAGATATTTAGGGAGGTGGAGGATTTTAATGGAGCTACGATAAATGGCATCAACATCAACAATTTAAGATATGCTGATGATAAAGCCCTTTTGTGTTTCTGCCCAAACGATTTGCAAAGGCTGTTAGATGCGTGCAATGAAGCTGGAAAGCATAATGGTATGGACATGAATATCAAGAAAGCCAAAATAATGGTAGTCAGCAAGTCATCACCATCTCCTAGAATTAACATTACATTAGAAGGAAGTCCCATTCAACAGACTAATTATATAATTAGGTTCACTCATTACAGAAGGGAGGTTAAAATAAGAATTGAAGTTGCTAGGAGTGCCGTCATAAAGATGAATAAGATTTTAACATCAAGGAAGATAAGTATTGACACCAGAAAAAAGCTATGTGTATGTTACGTTTGGTCAAAATTGCTTTACGGTTCAGAAACGTGAACGTCAACAAAAATAACAACGAAGGAACTACAAGCCTTTGAAATGTGAATGCTGAGAAGAATGCTAAAAATACCGTGGACGGAGCACAAAACAAACAATGACATTTTGCAGTTGGCTAAAGCCATAAGTGAAAAAAGAAAATGTAAATATTTTGGGTACCTCACAAGAGAGAATAGCATTCAGAGATTGATTCTTGAAGGGAAGATAGAAGGAATAAGAGGCAAGGGAAGGCTAAGAGTACAGTGGATGGACAACATCAAAGATGGATGAATCTAAATTATTTTTATTGTGTGCGATTGGCAAACAACAGAGAGAAGTGGAAGGCCATGACTGTCAACCTGCTTAGAGCTGACGACACATGAAGAAGAAGACATGTTTTGACACATTCTGGATTTGTAATTAGGTGTTGTCATAGGGCCGACTCACTATAAATTTTAGAATTGTTGTTTTTACATATACGAAGTGACTGTTCTCTTGCGATATTACTTTTCTTCTTGATGCTTTTGGGAACATGTTGTTTGATTCTGTCTGCTAGTCTCTGCGTAGTGCATCTTACGTACCGGGCTTCACATAAGCACGAAAATAATACAACTCTTTAAAAAGGGCAATTCCAAACTGGCGTCAAATATGGAAAATTTATCTGCTATCTCTTTTTAGTAAAGTATTTGAAAGAATAATTTCCAATAATTTATATACATTCCTTACAAGAAACAACATAATTTGCCCTTTACAATTCATATTTCAAAAGGATCGTTCTATAGATCATGCTCTCATTGGCATGACTGAAATGATAAGATTGATTCTTGATAGTAAAAGATTTGGATGTAGAGTTTTTATTGATCTCCAAAAAGCTTTTGACACAGTTAATCATAATATCCTAATTGCAAAGCTGAAGGAGTAAGAAGTGAGAGGTAGTGCCCTGCAATGGTTTAATTCGCATTTGTATGATAGGGATCAATATTTTTCAATAAATGAGACTATCTCCACTCCTCTTAGAGCTACATCTGGTGTGTCTCAAGGATCTGTACTTGGCCAATTACTGTTTCTTATATTTATTAATGATATGCCAAACGCTTCAAAGACACTGAAGTTTTACCTATCTGCGCACGACACTTGCATCTACTATGAATCTGAAACTTGAAATGAAATGATTAAACAAGTGGATAAAGAGCTTAAACTTGTTACGAAATGGCTGGATGCCAGCAAGCTGTTCCTAAATATAGATAAGAAAAAGTATGTTATATTTCACTGTACTTAAGTTGAAATTCCCCCAGATGTAAGAATCAAAATTGATAATAAAATACTAAACAGAGCTAAATCTATCAAATTTTTAGGCATCATGCTGGATCAACATTTAAATTGGAAATATCATATAACTGAACCATCAAAAAACTATCAAGAACTTGTTGGATGCTTTATAACTTTAGAAATTTTCTGCAATTAGTCATTTAATAGATGTTTATAGATCTTTTTTTATGTCTTTCTACAATATGGCATAGTAGAGTGAGGGCTATAACTTACCTCTTATAGTGATTGCATCGCCAAAATTAAAAAAAAGCTGTCAGAATTATATCTCATCAGGGCTATGACTCTCATTCTCATTCAAAAAAATGTAACAAAAGCTTAAAGCACACTTAATAGATTCGATACAATAGGTTAGGGAAGATAGCTTGACACGGCAAACAATCAAAATTTATAGTATTTCCCATTCATTTTTATCAAAATTCATTTTATTAATATATCTTCATAGGGGGTGTTCTCTTTCCGATAGTTTTCCTGCTTAGGGAACTCCACCTTAAAAACTCATGATACCTAATTTAATAGTTGACCTTGCTTTAATAAAGATCGATCCCTAAATACATTATCATCCTTTGATGATCCCTTAATTCCAACTCTGACATTTATCAAATTTTACCCCTTAATGGCAAGGTATAGACCAATATTCTCTTAGTTATATGCTCTTGTAGGTTAAAGCTAGTCTTAAGGGGGGGGATTAGATTTTACCCATAACTGGGATGCTGTCATCTTTTCTTCTGTTGCATGAATGCTGCTGCCGCCGCCTCTGCTAGAATTAGCCAGGCGGCCACTATTCGTACCATTTGGTAAACTCCTACACCCTAAACTAATCACCTCTTAAGTCCGTCCCTGGTGGTGACAGTGAGGTACTCAATTCCTTTAATTTCTCTTACAGTTGATGACATTTACAATAAAATATTTCAAGGAAAAAGCGATATTTGTCACGTAATTGTCAGGGAAATCCGTCCTCCTAATTTGTCAGACGTCCTGTAGTATTTCAAATGACAAATATATAACGTGAATTGTGTCATAAAATGTCATAAAAATCACTTAATAATGTCCTAAAATGTCTCAAGAATGCAGAAGAAAGTGTCATAAATTCATTAAAAAAAATTTAAATTAGACTGCGAAGTCTGTGTTAATTTATTAGCATTACGTGAGACTTTCATACCCAGCTGCTGTAGTTGACAGAATAATTAAAAATTTTATTGATTGACCGCAGTGTCATATTTCTTTCTACGGTTGAGTCAAAAGAAAAGTTGTAATGGATATAACTCCAAGAAAATGAACAAGAATTATCACATTATATGAGATTATATCAATGACACAGAGGCAAATAACCAAAATTGTCCAAGTTAGTCTTGGAGCAGTCAACAAAATCATAAAACAAAAGGCAAAAGCTGGAAATGTTGGTGTTAGAAGAATAAGGAATTGTGTAAGAAAACGCAAAACAAACAAGTGAGATGATTCATCTATTATTCGAGAAAGCATATGTTACCCTCGTAAGACAAGTGATGACAAATGTCTCTTCGTCAACTATCCGTCGATGTCTGATTGAGAATGGTCGATTTGCAAAAAGCCTATCAAGAAGCAATTATTAACATCAGCAATGAAAAAGAAAAGATTAGAATGGGCTATCAGGTACAAAAGGTGGGCAGAAGAAACCTCGAGCAATTTGTATTTTCCGGTGAGAGTCATTTGTATGTTCAAGGCTGTATTCCCCAATATGATCGCTGCGCAAATTATGAGCCTATCCTGAAGGAAACCTTTGTCCATACTTTACAGCACCCTGAGAAAAAATTGTTTTTGGAGAGCTTCTGAATTAGAGGTCACAGTGCACTCGTCCCAGTTGATAGACTGATGAACAGAGATACCTTCAAACTCTTGTCAGATGGGTGTAGAATGAGCTCCAAAATCTTGGACATATGCGATCTTTCAGCAAGATTCTGCCCCATGCCATATGGCTAAATCAGTAAAGGATGTTTTGCAAAAAGCAACATGAGGGTTTTGGATTGGTCTGGGAATTCTCTTGATCTTAATCCGATAGAGAATCTGTGGGCTATTTGCAAAAAACAGACGGAGGGAATGTTATTCTACAAAAAAAGCCAATCTGATTGTAGGAGTAATTCAGGCATGGTTGCATGTCGTAGAAATAGAAGAAATATGTAAAAAAAACTTGTTCATTCCATACCAAAACGAGTCAAATTGGTGATAAAGGGAAAAGGAGGACACATAAACTACTAAATCATGCTTATAACTATTACATATCAGGGAATAACCACTGTTGAGTGGGTAGCCAGGAAACAGAGTTGTAGGTGTAAGACTGAAGTGGCACTTTAATTTGCCGTTTTCTTCTATTACGGTATATATGTATGCAGATATATGTATGTATATATATATATA
>WIPJ01000520.1:1251317-1290317 GCA_018155075.1 Cassiopea andromeda
TATATATATATATATATATATATATATATATATATATATATATATATATATGTATGTATATTTGTGTGTGTGTGGTGTGTGTGTGTGTGTGTTTCTGTTTGTATGCTTGTGTCTTTGAATCGTTGGCACTATTTCGCGTCAAATTATGGCGGTGGGCATTGATGCTCGTAGACCGCAACCTATCGCGCATTTCTTTTGTTCTAAATTTTCTGTACATGCTTCCAACAACAGCAAGCGTTATCTTGTAATGTTTAACATAAGCCTGTGATATTTTACTATTTGCTGACAGAAGTGCTTCGTTTCTTGCCTTTGAGTACAATTCTAAATGAGTAATGTGTGCTGTACACCAAGCAGTTCATTCCATTTGCTAGATACTAAAGCATGGATACTTATGGCAATACTAGTCATGGTATTAACACTGATGCTCAGCCAATGTTACTGGTAGTGAACATTTATGATATACGGCTATGCTCAAGATCTCGCTTATATTTAATTTATTGAAGACTTAGTTGTCGAGGTCCATCATCGCTTTTTATGTAGAAAGTCATTGTAGGCCCAAAGAAGAGTCTTTTTGTGAAGATCATTAGTTTCTTCATGGAGGAAGAAAGATAAGCAATGACTCACGACAAACAGCTTAGAGTACATTTTCCTTGGGATAATATGCCTCGATTTTATCTAGACATTTGCATCAGCTTTTATTTATAATACTTGTCATTCTATCCAAGCTTAACTTTTGCAATTTTCCCTTATATTACGCTAGCTTCAACCCATGTCGCAGAAAATAAATGTCGTGATGGAGAATTCAGATGCAAGAATGGGTTGTGCATATTGAAAAGCTTTGTTTGTGATGGCGAAGTAGATTGCTCCGATGGCAGTGACGAAATTATTTCGTGCAGTGAGTATCTTTAATTTTTCCGATCTAGTTTTTCTAATTTTTGAATGTACATTCATGCATGACAACCATATAATATAGTATAAATGGTCAACAACATATTTCTCTCTACATTTCGTCCTGTCTTGTATGGAATCCTGCATTCTAGCGAAGGTTTGTGAGCAATTTCCACAATTTTTTTGTCTCCTATTTTTGTTGAAAATTATTTTTTCCATTCCAACCAAGCGCAGCAAGGAGTCACACGCTCCTTCTCAGTGATGTATGATGCCATAAATCAATCACCATGCTCGGCAGGGGGTCATGTGCTCTTTCGCAGTGTCATGAGCGATCATCTATCCATGATCTCAACATGAACAGCAAGTGGACACATGTCTTGTCTTTTCAAGGCTAATTTGCGTGTATTGTTAGGGGTATTTCATTTCATTCATTTCATTTCATTTCACATATTTAAGGAGGGTGGCCCTTCAGTAGTAACTGATTTTCAAGGGGCCATCCATCTACACTTTACTTACATATTTACCACAAAAAAGTAATAATTACAAAATTAAAAGCTAATTACAATGTTTAAAAAGTCTAATTACAAATCTTAAAATAACAAAATATGCTAATATTTTGAAAAGTTTAATATATATTGCACTAGGAGCAATATTGGCTTGCCCCAACACCATGCCAATATATGACAAACTATTTTCATTGTGGTTCCTTTCTAAAGTTCTCAAATTACTACAGGTGAAAATTCCATCCTCACAAAGTGTTGCACAATTGCTTCCTGTAGGAGGTCATAAGAAGGCTGGCATGGCATCACAAGGAGTACTAAACGTAAAACATCGGCTTTTCTGCAAAGGCGCTCTTGCTCGTGATTTTACAGCAAGAACAAGGATCTATCACTCCAAAAGGATACATAGCACCTAATTGGTTCGTGAATTCGTCTTCCTCAAGCAGTTTTGTCTCAAACTGTGCAAATATTTCCATTTCAATGTCTCATCCATGCAAAACCTTAAGTGACTCGTGCATCGAACAGATGTTCAGGGTTAAGCCCGGTTTATACTTCATCAGTTTTCTGATAAACTTTTGCGTAAGCAAAAAATGACTGGTCTGGCGCCAGAATGTCTGCTCTATAACACTGGTCTGCGAAGTTTTAAAGGTCAATCATGCGATAGCTAAGTCTATGGTAGTTTACTTCGCAAAATCCAAAAATTGTACTCATTTTCTCCAATCTGGTCAAGTTTTTGAGAGACAGAGTTGTAATGAAATTGTTTGCAGCCCCCTTTAGTGCTATCTACTATGCTTAATTGTTCATAAATGCTTCGCAAACAGTAAAAATTTTATCTAACAAAGCTTAGAAAATAAAGATTACACAGTAGCTAATCATGGATGAAGGGCCTTTTTAGTGACTTTCTCCTGTGCTGAGTAGTGACAACATCTCGTTTCAAACACCAACAGTAGTCTGCAAGAAAGTTTACATCCCACCGGCCTTGGTAGCGTTCTTCTATGACACGAATATCTTGGTGGAAACACTCTCCCTGTTTCTCACTTAAGTCTCCGCAGTTTTGAGGGAAATAGTCTAAGTGTGTGCGTAAAAAGTGCATTTTGACTGACATGCGAGCCCCTAATTTTTGAAAGTTCTTCAAGAGCTCATCAACTTCCTTTTCGTATTATTCACACCGGTTCTTCCCAAGAAAGTTTGTAATAACTGATTTGAGAGAACCCCAAGCAGACAGCTCAGTTGCACTCAGTGCGTCATCGAAAGTTGAGTTCTTCATGAGTTCCCGTATTTGAGGCCCATCAAAAATGCCAGCCTTAAGCTTTTCCAAGTTTACCCGAAGAAACTTCTGCTGAAGGAAAGTAAAGCCTTTGCATTTTCTGTCCATTGCCTTTACAAAGTTCTTCATAAGTCCCAGTTTTATGTGCAAGGGTGGAAGTAATATCTTGTTTGGTTCAACAAGAGAGGGAGATTTTACATTGTGCAAACCAGGTTCCAATCCTTGTCTGATACATTGTTGGTCATCAGCCTGACTATCCTACAAACACAGAGAGCATGGATACTTTGTATAACCACCCTGTAGTCCTAAAACTAATCCAACAACCTTTAGGTCTCCACAGATCAACCAACCATGGTCATGGTAATTCAGGGCAGAAAGTAACTGATCTATGCTGTCATGAGTCTCTTTCATTTGCACAGAATGACCAATAGGAATAGAAGAGTATTTATTTCCATTATGAAGGAGAACTGCTTTGAGACTTCTGCTGGACGAATCAATGAAAAGCCTCCATTCCGTATTAATATAGTCAAGGTCCATTGATTTCATCAAATCAGCAATGTTGTTGCAGTAAACCAACGATAAGTCTCTCTGGGTTGTGAAGAACTGTCTGAGTTCTCGTTCACGCTCTCGATACCAGTAAAATGTTGTTTCAGGTGTCAGCAAAGTTTTCTCACGAAGACGGGAACCGAGAAGCTGCGACGATTCCTTGGAGAGGTTTAGGTCTCGTGCCAAGTAATTGAGATCTGCTTTTGTTAGAGGTACTGCCCGGTCATTCTCTTCTGACCAGTATTCTACACCCTCTGTTCTGTCAGATTCTGATTGAGAGCTAGATTTGATTGCAACATCTGGCTTAGGAACAGGTAGGCTAGGACCATGAAGGACTGGTCTTATGGCAGACGGAATATCAGGATACTGAACACAATGCTTGTTCTTGCGATTGATTCCTTGAAGATTGGTCATGCAAAAATAGCAGTCTGTCACATGATCTTTACCCTCTCTCCACACCATAGGAGCTGCGAATGGCATGCTTTTCCTTTTTTCATTTTCCCAATCACGCAAGTTCTAAACACATGTTTTGCAGCTAACAGGGGGTGCAAATGCCTTGTCTTGGTCTCCAAGCTTAACTCCAAAGTAACAATGATATGCCTTCTTCACAAAAGCAGTTAGCTTAGCAACACGACCAGGAAGAATCAAATTACCACATATATAGCAGAACCTGTCAGGATGATTCTTACATTTGCGATCCATTCTCTCTCGATAAAAAATCCTAAATAATAGGACTAAATGTATACCTTGATATTCAAGTCACATGGACTGGAGTTCAGCTCTGTTATCGATCGCAATCAGACTCAATTTGTTCTAATTCTAAAATATACTTGGGAACTCAGAATTCGTCTTATGTCCTTTCTCTATCTCAACTTCAAACCAACTGATTTGAATAGAAACCTATGTGACCATTTAATCCTCACCTTTTGGCAAGCAAAATCTAAGAATAACAAGTAAATGCGAATAGCAGGAAGTTGATAGTTGCCTTACAATAATTCTGACCCACTGCGGTTCTACTACGCTCAAGTACTGCCACTTCATCAGTTCCTTTGAATCATAAATATTTATGGTGTACTTGTTTAGGTCGAATACCAAAGCAATATATATTGAATCATTTTAGTCAAAATAGCGTACCGAAAAGGCCAAATACCAGAATGAATGATCTTCTGGAAACATATAGAAAATCAACGCATGTGCATCTGGCAATTCCCTACAAGCTCTGCTAAACAATAAATGACAACTTAGGTGTAAACAAAACAATTTTCAATTTCCTAAAATGAAAGAAAGATGCAGATTTAGCTTCATTTTGAGGCTGCTCCAATTTCGTTTTCTATATTAAAAAACAGAGATTGGGCTAGCTACATATCTCTTTTTCATGACCTGAGTACTATCCAAAGGTCAAAACATATATTAAACATATCTCAAAAATTTGACCTAACCAAAGAAAATGGATAGTATATTTGGATTCAGCGCATCAAAACATGCCAAAATCAGTTGAAAAACCTTTTACCTTTTAAAAAAAAGTTTTTAAACGCAGGCCAGTGTAATCCAAGATGATTTTCCTTAAGGTTGTAATGTTCCTTGTGTATGCGTAAGCAAATTTAGTGGGGACCTGATGGAAATGCTTAAGGCCTTAAGCAAAAACTTAAGGAGTTGGAAAAAATTTAACTTTTTCCTTATCCATACACTCCTTTGTAGAAGATTTTCAGTTAAAAAGCCTCGGTCTTGATGCTGGTAGTCAATTCTATAAAAGTTATTACTTATTGAAAAACTCATTTCGGTTCAATATCAAATGATTTGGAATCAACTCTCATAGTGAATCATCTCAATTCAACATCGAAATGATTTGAATTCAACATGCTGTGGTACCAGTGAATAGGGAAAGTGTGACATGTAATTTCCATTTGAATTCAATCAAACCGAACGCGATGTATCGCAGTTATGGACAGCATTGAAATATAGTTATATAGAAAAGTTCAAAAATACCGACATCTTTACTACTCGTTGTTGAAAGAATATAGAGATTTTATAGGAGTCCGAAAATCTTGTTTGGAGATAGCGGAAAATTTAGTAATTGATATAGATGCTGCCAAGAAGAAATGGAAGTATATCAAAGATTATTTCTTTAAGTCAAAGAGGACTGCAAAAGGAATAGTGAAGAAGGTTTCTTCTCGACAGCATGATTACTACTGATCATATAATTTTTGTGTGAAGCCTTAAAGTCAACTATAAATGCATTTCGCTTAAGGAAGCAACTGCGTTTTTCTTAAAGCATTAAGGAAAGACTTATGACCATAAGGGAAAAAATTAATTATTCAACTGCAGTCTATGCTTGTTCTGTAATTCTTTTTGCTTTGAACACTAATTGTTCAACAATAAGCCAGGATTGAAGGACATAATATTGGAAACAAATAAACAAGAAATTGCATTAAACATTTTCTTTCTAGAAGAAAATTTGAAAACCAAAATCCGCCGCTGTGTAGGTTTTAGTATATCTCCTATCTGCAAAGAAGCATATCCTGACATTGTAAAAGTGCAATTGTAACCATTTTATTTCTGGAAGCAAGTCCTAGACCCCCATTTTAGTCTCTGTAAGTAGAGACACAATATGTTGCATGCAATTTTAGCCATGCTAGGTTATACCTGGAGTTTGCAAAAGTTGTGAAGTTTAAATTAAATCTCTACTTACGTTTCCCTTAATCAAAGTTCAGCTGACCTGCCTACATCTCTATGGCACTGCACTGACAGCTGCACATGTGCTGTTCAGCTGAAGGCATTAGTTTGAAATTGTGGCCCCAGTGAAAACTAATTGTGCAAACCCGGCCATTCCCTGGTGTACATCTATTTCTCGCTTTTCGGTCCAGCACTTACCGAGCCTCGTTTCCGTTGTTCGTTTTTCTTTCTTGTTATGCTCCATAACTACAGTAAAATTCTATTTCATCACAAACTGAAGGGCTTTAATAAGTAAAGAGATTTGAGACTATCAATTTTACAAGATGCACTTGTAAAAAAATCCAGTGCTCTTGCATGTACTATTGAGGATTTGTTAAAAGCAAGACAGGGTAAAGTCTACTCTGACATCAAAGCAATAGCTACGAGATTATTTGATTCTATTGCCTTACTAGGCCACATCAATACTGAACTATCTTTTAAGAGACCTGATTCACATAGGCTGCTCTTGAGCTCAAACCTAAGAGCTTTTTGTGTGCGCTCAAACAGACCTGAGCACTATTTATTTTGCAATGATTTGGGAAATTCTTTGTCGTCCTTTAAGTTAGAGGGGAAAATCATGGCTTATGAGCACACATCCACTGCCAGATGCTATCCATGCCCTATGCAATAACGGAAGCTATTTGTATTCAACAAAGGGGGAGCAGCTGTTCTTCTCCAAAAAAGGCTTCACCAACAGGTTTCGTCATCCAGACCCCATCAGAACCAGAGAACTTCAAAAACTGGCCAACAATGAGTTTAAAGATGAGCCAATTTCTATAGTTTGTACAGGATTTATTGCAACTTTATTTGCATTACAAATTTGACTCATTTATTGGTGGGCAACATTGCCATTTTCTGTCAAAATGGAAACTATTTACTTCAGATTGCACTATCTTATAGAAAGTTCAGGGTGACATAATTAACTTTCTCCAACCACCTTCTTCCAATTCTGTTTTGCCTAACAATTCTATTGCTAAAACACATAAAATCTCTGATTGAGTATGAACTGTTAAGCCTTACTTCAAAAAGAGTTATTGTTGAATCCTGTCATGAAGTTGGGGAGTTCTTATCCCCAATCTTTTCTGTTCCTGTAAAGGAAGATCAAGTTACGCTTTCTTTATATTTGAAATCTTTTACTCAGCATGTTGTTTATGCTCATTTTAAAATGGATTCCATCGATTTTGTTATGCACTTGGTTACTAAGGATTGCTGGATGCCATCTATTGACCTGAAAGATGCCTATTATTGTGTTGAGGTTGATGAAAAGTTTCAGAAATACCTAAAGTTTTGGTATGATGGTAAACTTTTTCAGTATAGGGCATACCCTAATGGGCAATCATCTTGCCCACAAAAATTCACTAAGCTCTTAAAACCCTTTCTATGTGATGTCAGAAAGAGAGATTTCACAATATGTGCATTTTTGGATGACCAGCTGTTGTTGTCAGCATCATATGAATATTGCTGCCTTACTGTCTTAACACTATGTAAGCATTTGATAGTTTGGGTTTTATGGTTCATCCAGCAAAGTCTGCTGTTATTCCTCAAAGAGAAATTGTTTTCCTTGGCTTCAACTTGAATTCACATGCAATGGAAATAACTTTGAAACCTGACAGATCAAGAAAAATTATATTTTCTGTTACTCAATTACTGGTTATTTATTGTCTAGACCACCTCCAGAAGAATATGAAAAGATTCACTATAGGGCAAAAGAGAATGATAAGTTGCAGCATTAAAGATTAGCAAAGGAAATTTTGATAGGAAATTGAACTTCTCCCCATCTGCAATACAGGAGCTTCATTGGTGGCTGAAGATCCTCCCCACAGCTTTAATTGATATTGAAATACCATCTGTGGACAAAACGGTCAATTCTGATGCATCCCTGTCTTGTTGGGGAGCTGTGATTGGGGAAAAATCTAACTGTGGCCATTAAAATTTCTCTGAAACTTTCCACCATATTAATTATTTAGAACTATTTGCTGCTGACTTTGCTTTACTGGTATTCTCAGATTGTCTTGCTCACCAGCATGCAAAATTGTTAATAGACAACACTACAGCAGTGAGTGTGTTAAATGATATGGGAGTCTGTCATATTCACTGATGGAGCTCTATTGCTAATAAAATTTGGTATTTATGTGAGGATAATAATGTTTGGCTCACAGCAGCACACATTCCTGGAAAAGATAATGTTATAGCAGATCCTGAATCCAGATGCAAGAACTTAGACACTGAATGGCTTCTTAATTCAGAATATTTCCAAAGTGCTATATCTAAAATTAAGTCTTTACCTTCTTTTGACCTTTTCCCATCAAGATTAAATACAAAGTATAAACAATACATTTCATATATAAAGGACCCAAGATCAATGTACATTGATTTTTTTACTATTCTCTGGACTGATATCGATTTTTAATATTTTCTTCCATTCAGTTGTATATTGCGAGTAATCAAGAAAGTGAACCAGGAGCAAGCCAGGGGGATATTAGTTTTGCCAGATTGGCCAACTCAGCCATGGTACCCCATGCTAAACACCATAGAACATCCCCCAAATTGTCCTGAAACTAGCTCCGAAGTAGTTGATGATGCCATCACAACTACAACCAAAACATACTTTGGCCAAGACCCTAGCTATTTTTCTTGTATTAGGAAAAAATTAAAGGTTAGAGGTCTTTTCCCTGAATCCATCAGAATAATTAAAAGTTATTGGCGCACAAGGTACCAGATATCAGTACCAATCTTCAATAGAAGAGCCACGATGAAAAACAGAACTGAGAGTTACTTTCTTTCTATTTAATGCGACATTTCCAGATTTCAAGATGACATACCAATTTTAAGATGGCATACCAATTTTAAAGGCATATCAATACAGCCCTGATGTATCAACGATTATTATTGATGAGACAGGACATCAGCAAATATGCAAGCGAGAGAAAATTGCTATCACAAAGCCTATAACAAAAGTTATGGCCTATGGTGCGGAAAACCACTGCCTGCAATGGGGCAATTTCGGGTTACAGTGGGATCAAAATGAATTTGTCCCCCTAGTTATTGTTCCCAAGTCAAATGGAACAGTGTGACTTTTTATGGAGATGAGAAGGGCTAATCAAGCAATTCAGCGAGAAAGGCACGCCAACCCTACAGTGGACGATGTTATTCATTCATTAAACGGAGCTACAATTTTTTCCAAATTAAATTTCAGATCCGGGTATCAAATTGTCTGAAGAAAGTAGAATTTTGACCCTAAAAGGAGTAACACAGTTCACACTTTTGAATTTTGGAACAAGCTCAGCAAGCGAACTTTTCCAACATGTGGCCTCAGAGCATTTACACGGTATTCCTGGTGTTCTGAATATTAGCAAAGACATTTTCATTTATAGAAAAACGCCTAAAGAGCATCATAAATCCTTACATGCTGTCCACCAACAATTATCTGAACGTGGACTCAGACTCAACAAAGATAAATGTTTGATCTATCAGACGAAACTCACCTTTTTTGGATTCGTGTTTTCATCAAACGTGATTTCGGCTGACCCCCAGAATGTCACTGCAATTAGAAATGCTCCTTTGCCAAAGTCTGTCAAAGATAATCGAACTTTCTAATTCATTCGAAACTGTAGTGATCTTACGGCCTTTTCACAAGCAGCGGGCTGCCCGGTAAACCAGGCTAGATCATCCAGCTAGGCCGTTTTGCATCCCACCTTCCCATGGAAATTTCGATTGGAATGTCTGTATAAACATAGAAGCCATTGCTTAGAAACTCGTGGTCTATAGCACATGTGCATTGCTTACAGTTTTACCCCGGTTGACCGGGCTAGCTCACCTGCAGAGTTTCACCTGGGAAATTTACTTCTTGGCTAGCCAAGTGTGGCCAATGAGATACATCCTCACACATTAACTGCATCTGGATATATATTTCGGTTAACCTTTAGGTCATTATCTGACGTTTTCATACTCTGATGAGTGTCGGACGAAAAAAGCTTTTTAGTATGTCAAAATAATGTTGCCGCTTTTTCGTGCAGTGGTAGAATTCTAAAGAGCATTAAACGAAATGCCAAGAGAACTTAACTTTACTAGAGTAATTTTTGCGAGAAGTAATTTTCGGGAGTTCGAAAACTCGCATTTCGTTAGTAGCAATTTTTGTGGATCGGCCACTCTCAGAGTTTTCGCGAGGACTCATTTTCGCGAGTCATGAGCTTTTGGAATTCAAAAACAATGATACATAGCTAAACCCAAAAGGTGCAAAGACACTACAACTGTTTCCAGAACATTTTTTGTCGCTTCATACTAAGTAATGAGCTTTCCATAGAGCTAAGGTGCTTTGGGGGAACATTTTAAGGCATTTTAGTGTGACTATATATAAACTAAGTGGAAAATCAAATAGTAACTATCTGTCAGAGCAGGAATAATACAATTTGAAGAGTGCTATTTAGAAAATGTGCAATCTCAGAGTGTTGTAGCCAAATATTTCACAATAGTTCACAAAGTGAGAACTAAAAACTCAAGCGTTTATTTTATGTTCAAGTTCTTATTGCCTACTGCCTAATTGCATAAATTGTGTATAGAAACAATATAAATGTAAAAATAAGAAATAAAGGGTAGTCCCAGCAACGAGTGGCAATGGGCACAAGGCCGACGGGAAATGGTGCGGCATTATTTGAAGCACGTATGCGTGTATGTGTGTGCCTGCGCACGCGTGCGTGTGTAGAAGGAAATAAGCATTTAGGTACGATTCATCAGCTATCAAGCTGTAATCAGCGTTTCGGGGATTTAATGACAGTACGCTTTAACGATCACAGGCCCCCCAGCATCCCAGATGGGATACCATCGTACCAGAAGAAGGGTGGAAGTAATGTAGATAAAGATATGGTAATGTAGTAAATGAAGACCAGTAGACTATCCCCAACGATAGTGAAAATAGTAGCAATCTTGTAGATACGTAATGACATATGGGTAGAAATTGTAGGCGTTCCTTGTAATGATAATGATAAGTTAACAGTTATAAGGAAAAAACGGACTTACGTTCAGTTGATCTTTTAAAGTTACTTGTAAGTGCCATGTGTGAGAGAGGTGCACTAATAAGCGACGGCAAGTGTGCATTGTGATTTATATAGACAGTGTAGAGTAAACAGGGGTACCCCTGTCACAAGGTAGGTTTGCTTTTGTGAGATGTCCGCAGAAATGTAGGACGATATATCAAGCACGTAATGCTACTGCAAATAGATGAATAAGTTTATTTTATGTTCAAGTTCTTATTGCCTACTGCCTAAATACATAAATTGTTATCAAGGCCTATCCTTTATGAATTTCATCCAATGGAAAGTCTAGCATGCAATATTTTATCAGAAATGCCTAGAAATCAGAGTAGCTTTTAGTATTTTCTTCAACAAAAGTCCAGCTACAATAAAGGTCCAACCTTGAAATTACATATTTAATTGATATGCTTTCCAATTGCCCTTGATACAGTAAATAGTGAGATCTATTAGTTCCAACTTTGGCAGGCAGGAATAAAGGTTTGCACATGACATAAGAATTCACACTTTTAGCTCTCATTTTGGAACACTTTTGTGAAGTTTTTGTTACACACCACTCTAGAGATTGCAAGTTATGCAAAACTATCTCTTTAAATTGTATTGATCTTGCTGGAAGAAGTCGTATCTTCTAATTTTGGCAGCTTGCAACATTTCTTTCTCTGAAAAATGATGATGTTTTCATTTTCCACTCCATTTTATATATAGCCACACTAAGATATACACCAAAATGCCTTAAATTCTCTTCCCAAAACGCCCTATATTCATGGAAAGCTCAGTAATTAGCTTGAAACGACAAAAAATTGAATTCTTTGTGATACAACAACCACATGCGCTCCATAGAGTGATAAAGTTCTGAAAGAAATGATGATTTTAGTGGTCAACTTTATCAAAATCGCAGAAAAACTGTGTTTCCATTAGAGAGAGAACTTGACGTGATGGTGAAAACAGATATGATTTTTGAAATCAGTGGCAAAAACATATCAGACTCACTCATCATAATGCAAAGATTATCTTGTATTCCTGCGCAGCAAAGATAATAGTTTTGGTTTTGGTGCTCAAAACCTGACTACCAGCATACACAAAAATCAAGTTGTTGGACATTCTATAAAAGGTAAATTTCTAAATATGTGATATTTTTGTGGTATTGTGGTATAACTGAAGGAAGCTCTTGCTTTGATATGGATTAGGAATATTAGGGAGTGACGCTTGATTTATGTATGAAAGTACAACAAGGCAGTTAAAGCGAGCCAACTATACATATCCAACCCTTTTCAGTTTTCTATGAACATATATCTCATCAGCAAGTAACTTTTCTGTAATTTGTAACACAAATATCCTGCAAAAAGAATATATAAATAAAGATTTATATTATGTATAATCATATCTATCTTTTAGTGCCTACACATCTCAAAAGACCTGAGAATGCCAAGTGTTGGCATTTTAAGAAGACTGCAGCGTTGTTTTGAAGCAAAAAATTCAGTCAGCAGATGTCATTGTATTTCAGTTGCAGCTGCATTACTGCATTGTTAGTCAACTGGAGTTAGGATAACCTGTCAAGTAGGATGCTAATCAACTAGAGCCTTCTTGATCCAACGTCAGATTATTGACAGAGCAGTGCCAAGTCATCTGATAAAAGTGAATTGCTCACTGTTGCAGATGTGAAAAAGTGGGCAAAAATAATCTACACACTGAATTCTGTTTATTGAAAAGCTTTAAAAAAGAAAGATGAACTGATTGACCTCCGAAAAAATCCTTTTGAAATTGCTAAGGGTATGAGACAAATCACAACAGTGCTGCATCTAGTGAAATCAGAAAGCACTGAAAAGCAGATGGAGCCCAGCAAACAGATGAAATTAAAATCTACTTTCAAAAGTACTAGTTTTCAGTCTTAGAATGAAATTGAACATCAGCGTATAAGTTACAGAGCACACAATATCCTAGAAAATAGCAAGATATACAAAAGTTACTATTGGTTTTTAGAAACTAACCTGGTATATATATACATTAGACTATTCTCACACCCCCTCCTTATGATGCTCTTTATTTTTCATACCCCCTCCTAAGTACGTAAAATTTTGGCACCCTTCCTAGATACCTTTCTCTCCCTCCCATGAGAGAATAAATGACTGGCTCCTTAAGGTAGTAAATTGCTTAATCCAATAAGTTTTCAAAAAGGAATTTATAATTATAAGAATGCTCAAGACTTGAATGTAATGGGATGTGGCTAGTCGGAAATACAAAAAAAGCTATACTTTAGCATGGGTCTTTGAAACTTAAATTTCCTAGTATAAATAGACGGGCAAGTCTTAATAACGTCCGAGTGATGAAATACAACTGAGAAATTAGTAAGCGTCCCCGGAATTTTGTTAATTACCCATGAGTAACCGTACTCAGTTTCAAATTTATACAGAAGGTCCACTTCTCTTCATCATCTTCTTCAAATAAAATACCTGTTTAAGAGCATTGACCATAAATGGCAAAAGCCAATATGTCTTCTTTAGTACTTAATACTGCACGTAAATAATACGTGAGTTGTTCGATGTCTAAGCCAGGCTATAGTCACCTCAGATTCTTCAAATAACTATAGCACGAAAAAGCGGCAGCATTCTTTGACATACTTAAAAGCTTTATTCGTCTGAAAGCTTTTAAGTATGTCAAGAGAATTTTGCCGCTTTTTAGTGCTGTAGTGCCATCAGATTATTTACATATCTTGAAATAACATGCTTTGCTTTCTACAATGCAGCTGATTGAACTGATTATCTGGCATTTTACTTCGCTGTAATGCCATTTATTGATCTAGAATACTTGACATTTGTCCCTATTAGTTTTCATTTTTTATTGGTTCATAGAAATATGGAAGAGAATTAGTACTTTATGACCAAGTGGATTGCAAACTTAAGGTGCTCCATACTTCCTGTATTCAGAAAAAACCTCGATAGGCCAGTAACGATACCATGGACAACTGGGATCAGTAGCTGGAAGCTCTCAATTGGTGAAGTAGCTATATTCTGTGGTACCTTGCACAACTTCCAGGGTTGAAAGAATTAAATAAAGAAGAATCAAGACAATCAACAGAAGCTAGATAAACGCTACGATCAGTTGTACGCTTTATTCTCCTATGCAACTGTGGGAACAGGGGTTCCTCGAGCCATTGAAATCATGGGCTGGCATTTTTCCGTCGGCTTCCATTCTAGGAAAAGGTTGAAAGCCATTGCTGTACTGTGAAGGTTGCTTAACTGCACAAGACATCACTTTTCAAATATTTCAACATATAAAATAAAGGACATTCAGCATTCCGTGACTGATCAGTCCTATTACATTCCATAACATAGGGTGGTCCAAATTACCTCATTTCCTGTAAAAATGGCGCTAGTAGAAATTGGAACTAACTTTTTTACTATAGCACGAAAAAGCTGCAACATTCTTTGACATACTGAAAACTTTTTCAGCCGATAATCCTCGGGGTATGAGAGGTCGAATAGTGACCGAAGGGTTACTCTAAATATATAGCCAGATGCAATTACAAGTGATAGGATGCGTCTAATTGGCCCCAAGGATGCCGATGTGAAGCTCGGTACGTAGGACGCACTACAGAGACTAGCAGACAAAACCCACTCTTCCAGTTCATTTGTTCATTAGGACTCTTCAAGTAAATAATGATGAGTGGGTCCTAATTGGCCATTTTGGGGTCAATTAGACGCACCCAGGGTAACCTTTCGGTCAATATCCGACGCTTCATACTCTGGCGAGTGTTGAGCGAAGAAGCTGTCAGTATGTCAAAAGAATGTTGCCTCTTTTTCTTGCTGTAACAAAGTTCTGTAGTACCAGCAGACTATTTCCTAAGTTTTTTGGAAGCCACCATCTATTTTTGTGTCTTTTGATATAATGCTGTAAGCATTCATGTAATGCTCATCCACATTCCATCACAATTATTCATTTGCTGATAATATGGCGCCCTGCAATGTACACATTTTGAAAATGCGAAATTTGGACTGATATTGGTGCTGACTAGTTAGACCCCCAAAAAAACAACAAAATCTGTCATCTGGCTTCAAAACTTCTTTATTTGATAATTAGAACCCCTAACAAAAAGTACAATATCTAATAAATGGCTATCGTTAATACCAACACTGTAGTACTATGCATAAACCTTTTTTATACTTCATCACCGGTCCAAGGTACCTGGCTCGTCCAAGTAACCCCAACTACGGTATTTTCCGAACACAGTTCCAAGCTGCTAAACAATATCAACTTACAATATTGAAGTAGTCAAATCGACAGAGAAATTCTAGAAACATAGTTTGGACTGAAATATGATGTTAAGTAGCTATCTCACATTGAGAAAAATCTTTCAATTTCATTTATTTCACACCTTTGCCAGTTGAGTTTTATTCCCATTACTGTTGCTATCTTAGTGTGATGGAAAATCTTGCTATCTTTAGAGCCGAAGTGTGATCCATTATTGCAATACAGCTGTGTAAATGGGAAATGCATCAGCAAGCAATGGCTTTGTGATGGTGATGATGACTGTGGTGATCGCTCTGACGAAAATGAATGCGGTATGTTTTCTTGTATTCAACTACCATTCAATCTTAACTTATTCACCACGTGCGTGCACATGACTTGATTTTAAACTGGCAACTAATTGAACTAGAGAAATTTAGTGCAGTTTTGCAGATGCACTCCAAAAATTCGAAGCTTGTATCATTTTAATTACTGCATTTCATTTTCTTAGCTCTTTGAAGTATGGTATTTCTTCGATTATTAGCTGCCCTTGTTTATCAGCTGCCCTTGATTATGATTTGCAATTTGCATTATATGACGCTCAGAAAAGGCATAAGCCTACCTGAATTATAGGCCACACCTAAAAAAGTCATGGCGTGCTGCAGATATATAATTGTTTAAAAGAGAATCGGAAGCACTGATCATAGTCTACAGTACTTCAACTCGAATGCCTTTTAGAGATGCTAACTTCCAAAACCTCCAATTTTAACTGAATATCTTAACCAACAGGTAAGGGAAATCATCTCTTATTTTTCAAAAACTAATTTGCAGATTGAGGCCGCATTTGAACGGACTATCTCCTGTATGTAAAGCATTTGATTGAAACTACATCCTGGGGCACGGAAAAGTGTACAATTGTTGATAATTAATGATGGAGTTAAAAAATCTTTAGACAACATGAATAGCAGAGGTTGAGAAAAACTGCTGCTACATAAACACGTAGGAACAAATATTATTAATCGCAGATGAGAATAATCAGAAAGCAGAGGAAAGTGAAGCTCAAATGGATTCAACTGATGAAAGATATCATGGCAAGTAAATACCAACTTCTAGCAAAAAGAATTATGCAACAAACGCAATTTATTCTATACAGTTTAAAGAATAGGGACAAGGACATAAGGTCCACATGGTTTTTATATAATTTTGGTATTCTACTAATTCGGCAATTCCATAAAGGCAGATTCAATAAGACAATTTCAAATTATTATTCCCATAAAGTCTACTCCATATGGACTACTCTGTAAAACACAAGCCAGTGGGACATTATCTTTACTCGTATCATTTCAGACAGGAGCCATATTCAGTCTGAGAAGAGAGTGTAAAAGGAGAGTTATACAGTATATATGTACTACATTCTAAGTTGTAAAAGTGCTCAAATCTTGAAGAGCTTATGTAAAATTGACAAATATACATTCCCCAGTATGTAGGAATATTGATGGCATTGACTCAGGGCAAAGCCGAGTAAAATTTTTGAGGGTGTGCAACTCTAATGTACGGACAAAGAAGTCTTTTCTTAAGTGTTTTCATTAACAACGTGAAGTGCTGAAAGATATTATCACTTTGCCGCCAGGTACTATCATTTTTATACATGCTGGGAATAAAGCACCCTCTTCACCCCCATTGACTAGACACCATGCATTTATTTGTCTCTAAACAGTAAGACTTTATTTGTCTTCATCTCTTAAAAAGAACAGACATAATAACCAATTCTTTGTTTAAGGGAACGGCAGTTTTTATCATCCAGGTGAAAAACACAGAAATGGCTCAACAGTCTCTGCAGAAATCAGGTTTAGTGTATGTGAACTCTGTATGATCGCAATTATAGGTGATTCCCAGGATCCTGGCTACACGGTATGCGAGGTGATGCGACACGCCCAACAAAATCCATTTAATGGGCGATTTTCCAAGTCGCTGCAGACTGTCATGTTACTAGGCTGTTAGAAAATTCGAGTGTCAGGTAACTACAGGTGTGCTCAAAATGATCCTAGTTAGGAGTAATGCCAAATGCGAGATTTATCAAAAATTAACTCACATTTATAAAGCTATTGTCGAATTTTTGAATGGTTAATACCTTTGCTAGTATTTCTTTTGGCCCCTATAGACATGGATCTTTTCAGTGTAGTAACTTAATCCCTTTTTATCCCCAATAACTGCATGATATATGCGAAGTATTGTAGCCTCTTTCTGGGGGAGAGTTGTTTGTTTTAGAATCCTGGTAAATTGTTGATTGCAGAGAGAGGAGTTGGAATTACTATTGTTGAATAAGTAAAATGGTTATATTTGCATTGATCTAAAATGCACTCGCATCATTGTTAATATGTCTACGTATTCCAATGTCAAGTCTTTAAAAGAATCTCTTGGAATGGCCCAATGTTGTGATCGATTTATTTCTCATTTGCAACTATCGCTGCCCCGCTACATCCACTAACTTAGTCAAGTTTTCCTTTTCGATGGACTATTGAGTGCCAAGCTGCATTTGACAAAATAGAATATATGTTAACTACAGCTCCAGTTCTGTGTGCTCCTCTGAACAGTGACTTTTCCTCCTTGAAATCGATGCATGCGACAAAGGGTAAGGGGTATGCTTAAAAGTTCAAAGCAATGTCAATGAAACTGAGCACATAGTTGCATTTGCTAGTCGAAAGTTCAATGATGCTGAAGTCCGCAGGAATATTATTAAGAAGGAAGCACATGCTCTAACATTTGGAACTAAGAAGTTTCGACATTAACTCCTTGGTAAGCAGTTCTTGCTACGTACTGACAATCGAATTAATACATTTATTAAGTTGAAACGCGAGCCGAAAAGTCGGAAGCTTCTTACCTGGGCCTTGCAACTCTGTGAGTTTGAATATAGGTTCCAACATATATCCTCAAAGAACAATGGAATTAGCGATTTCTTAGTGTAAACAGCTTTAATGTAGTTTCTGACTTCAAACCTTAATTTAGTATTGACAAACTGACTCATCTCTATGCTAATGACCCTGACATCTGTGTCGCCAAGGACTCTCTCCAATGGATAAAAGGCGTTTACTATTAGTCAGCTTGGTTCTATACAGAAATATTGCAAAAATTTAACACTGCCTTCCACTGGACTCCTGTTATGGAAGAACTTTCTTGTAATTCCTAAAGGCCTTCATTCAAAAGTGCTGATGCTTTGTCATGATTATCCTTCTGCAGAAAATTTTGCTGTAAATCGAACATGGAATCGCCTATCTGAATTCTATTTTTGTCCCAATGTACACACTTATGTTGTGAATTGCGTGCAAAGTTGTAAATTCTGTGCTGCTCACAAACCTCCGTACAAGGGATACCACAAGGAGCCCTTGCAGCACACACAATCTACCGAACACTTGGAATTAGTTTGCTATGATCTGTCAGGCCCATTCCTCCCAGAAGCACCCATTGGCAATAAGTACGCATTGATAATTGTGGAATACTTCTCTAAAAAGCCTGAAGCTATACCATTGAAGAATATTGATGCACCATCCATAGCTCGTGATACATATGATTAATGGATTTGTCGCTATAGAATGATGAAACGTCTTTATAGTGATGGTGCTTCAAATGTTCTTGGTTGTGTAATAAAAAAGGTCACAGTGTTATTGGGAATAGGAAAAGCAAAGTCCTCCCGCCTGCACCCTCAAGAAGATGGTTCATCTGAAGCAAAAAGTTGTCAAGAGCTGTATTCAAAAACAGGTGGATGGTTTTGGGAGAAACTGGGACGTGCACCTCCAAGCCGCTGTCTATGCTACCAGATCTAGTCTCACTAGCAATGCAAAAGTGTCACCCGAAGCTGATCTTAGGTGCTAAACTAGCTCTGCTCCTGATCCCTCCTCAAACACAGAATTCCTGGCAAGCCCAGCAATTTGCTGCAGATCTAGGAAACAGCCTCAATCGCTCATTTGATGTTGTTAGTCCGACTCTTTTAGAAAGTCGTGCCAATATGAAAAGTCAGTATAACAAGAACACAAACAAACATCAATAAAAAGTACATGACACTGTGATGCTATGGATTCCGACGAAAAAACAAGGTATTTCCCGCTGCTGGCAGCCAACATGGTGTGGCCCATGGAAAGTCCTAAAATTAATAGATGACACAAACTGCCAATTAATTAGGGGATGATACCAAATGCAGTTCAGTTGTCCACGTCAACCACCTGAAATATATTCCTCAACGCTTCACTCATTCCCATACCCTTCCAACTCTTGGACAAACTCTCCACCACGATCTTTCTCGCAAAACTTGCAACACATTTACTGAGCTTGATGACGAAACCCCAAATAGCAAACAGTCTCCTGGCATTGGTCAAGAAGACGGGAAGATCAGAAACTGTTACTACGCAAGAGAAATTTTTAATGAACCACAGGAACGCGTTGAACCTGGAAAGAACAATGTAACCAACGAATTGATGCAAACTTGATTTTTCGAACATTTTACCTGGTAGAACAAGATCAGTCATTGATCCAAGAATAAATCAGAAGGGGGACAGTGTTATTCCCAATAACTGCATAATATATGTAAAATACTGTAGCCTCTTTCTGGGGCAGAGTTGTTGATTTTAGAATCTTTATGAATTGTTGATTGCAGAGAAAAGAGTTGGAATTACTATCGTTGTATAAGTAAATAACTCCTTGACCAGAAATTAGATCAACTCTTAAATCGTATTGCTACAAAAGAGAAAAGGTTATGAAAAGATCTTTCAGAACATACCCAGATTTGGCAGTTGGACTCTCCCAGTTTTTAATGTATTTATGGTTGAATTAGATTTTTCGAGGCAAAAAGTGTGCAAATGTATTCTAGGTTTAATCGAGATTTTGACAGAATTTTGGATTTAAGACCTCAAAAGAACTATGAAAACTAGAAAATTCATGGTTATGGCTTACTAAATGTTAATTATATCATTATGGGTGACATAGAATGTATATCCATCCTTAGTAGTCTCAAAAACTGCGTCTTCATGGCTTCTTTACAATATATATGGCGATCATAAATTCGGTGAATTACCATAACTTCACATTGCCATACTTTTTGAATAGATTAAGATTTTGACCTAACTTTTTCTACAAAATGCGTGGAATTTTATCTATTGTCAGAGAATTATACTTGAATTTTTATTTGAAAGACTTGATTTTTCGCCAATGGAAGCCCAGTAGTCTACTATGCTTGCTGCTTACTTTTGAATTTTTTCTAATAGTTATTTCGGCCACATCACAGTTTCTCCAAACAGAGCATCAGTATCTAAAATTTGGCTCCACAATACAAGTATATATTTTCTTTAGAGCATCTTGAGTTAATGATGGCTGGCCATGTGTAGCAATATTCAATCATTTGAATATGTATTAAACGAAGTGAAATATATCCAATTGTTTTTCTAAACTATATTCAATTCAGTCCTAATATGTATTCAATCCCATATTGAAATACATATTCAATTCAACTCCAAACTATATATTCAATTCAATGTTGAAATATATTATCAATCCTATCCTAAAATATATTAAATCCAATCACGGGTATATTCAATCTCCGTGGTAACAGGCTTAGGAAGACACGAGGCTATTTCAAGTTGAGAAGAAAGTCTAGGTTTCGCTACGAAAGCAAGACAATCTGCAGTCTACAAACAAATATGACAAGAATACATCAAGTAGAGGATCAATTGGACCCTCACAGAACTCTTGGAGTAAAGCGCGTTTCTATTCTGTTGAATGTAGCATTCGCACTGCTTTAGAGTCAAGCATCACCGTTGGTATCATGATTATTGCTCGTAACAGCTTCGTTTATTCCTAAGCTTGTTACCTTGGAGAACGAGTGTATTCGTGATTACATTGAATATATTTTAGGATAGGATTGGCTATATATTTCAGCATTGAATTGAAAATATATTGTGACATTGAATTCAATATATCTTTTGCATTGAATTGAGTACATATTTCAAAATGAGATTGAATAAATTTTAAAGCTGGATTGAACGTTTTTTTAGAAAACGATACTGCATTGAATATATATTCAAAGGGATCAATACATATCTAAAGGATTGAATATATATTTAAAGTATTGAATACTGCTACACATGGCCAGCCATAGTTAACAAGGTTTTGAGATGTTTTCAAAAGTCAATTCCTCTACTGATTTCGTTGATAGAGCTTTGATATGACCTTCCTTGTACGATTGCTATCCGCTGGGATACCAAGTTATTTGGCAATTAGAAAATTATCTATTCATGCTTCCTGAGCTTTTAAAGACAATTCATTATTATTGGATAAACAAATGTCCTCTTGCTTAATTACAATGTTCATCGT
This sequence comes from Cassiopea andromeda, assembly GCA_018155075.1. Taxonomy (NCBI): domain Eukaryota; kingdom Metazoa; phylum Cnidaria; class Scyphozoa; order Rhizostomeae; family Cassiopeidae; genus Cassiopea; species Cassiopea andromeda. Next base: position 1,272,842 of record WIPJ01000520.1, read on the forward strand.
CTTTGCAAAATTTAGGGGCAGTTAATTTCCCTTTAACCATTGAAAGATAGTAGTGATGTCTTTTATTTATCTATTATGGGCCTAGGTACTTAAAAATCATTTTGAAATGACTTCGGCACTTTTGTATTTTTTGATGGATATCATTATTGAAAATATAGTTTTTGTCAAAAGGATGAGCTTTTTGGAGCTTAATCATCCGCTGTATGACTTTTATGAACTAATTGTACGCTTTTATGTTGTTTTAGGTCAGCAGGTTAGATGTTCCAGTGGTTATTGGAAATGCCTTGGCTCTACAAAGTGCATTCCAGTGCAGAAGATTTGTGATTCCAAGAACGATTGTGGTGATAACTCTGATGAGGGCTCTCTATGCTGTGTGTATTTTAAAATGTTTCTCTATTAATATTACTAGTCTTAAGCGTAATACATTTAGACAGTTACACATTATTCATTACTTTAAGTGGGTGATGTCTACTTAAAGTTTTGAACTTGTCCTGTACGAACCCTGACAACACTCCTTGGGTTTTTGTCTCATTTTAGAGGCATCAGAGCCCTCCCATTATACATTCTATAGTAACGAAAGTCACAATATTGGTATTGCCTTGAATTGCACTCTTCTTTTAAAAGAACCAATAAAATTCAGGCTGGCTGTTCTTAATTTTCCCCAAATTTTGAGGCTGCATTGTTCTCAATTTGTTCTTAGATTAGTGGTGTATAGGCGCTTTAGAAATACGTAGAAAAAGATATTTTGATTGATTGAGAGTCAAATGCTGAAAAAAAAGATAAATTCTCTTGCATATTAATGTTGTATTGAACAAAGTTTACAAATAATCAAGGCCGTTTAGAGGCGACAGGGAGCAACTTGCCCCAATACTTTCAAGTTCAAGGGGCCTCAAAGCACGCAATTTTTCGAGGTCCAGGGGGCCTCTTGAAGTAAACCAGTAGTATTTTTTGTAGCTGATTTCTAGACCCTGAAAATTGTCTGCTCGCTTCGCTTGCAGGAGCCTCATCTTTCTCTTTTTTCCCGGGGCCTTCGAATTCTCCCTGCGGCCCTGAAATTATTTATGAATAGGCAGTTGTAGCACAAGATGTAGTTTCGTTAGGAGCAACTAGCTAGTGAAAATGAAAGAAAAGTCTCTAGGCTGTCAATTCTCCGCAGGTTAACAAGGAAAGGACATTTCTTGTCCACTTGTTAGTGGAAAGCTTCTGTGTCGTTTTCCTGAAATACGTTTTACGAAAAGCTTCACGTTCAGCCTTGTTCCTAAATGTTCTTAAGTTTCTACCAAATTTCAGACTCGTGTTCTTATAAAATTGTTCTTATAAGAAAAGAGCGTACTTGTTGAGGGAGACGCGGGCAATTAGTTTTTTTTAATGGGCCGAATAAGACACCTGAATTGACCCATAAGGCCATCAGACGATGTTTTAAATTAAGTCTGTCCATGTGCTGTAGGAATAACATATTCAATATGATCGCAAAGCCATTGTACTTGCCAAAGAAGTAATCTAAAAAAGATCTTGTTTTATGTAAAAATAACTGCTGTACCTCTGTGTTCAGCGAAGAGAGAACAACTGCTGGCCAGTCTGGATGCCTTGCTATGTGCACATAAGCTCTTCAGTTTGCAGATTACGTAGAATATGTGAACCGTCTGTGTATATTTTACACAGTTTCCTGACTGGGACAATCAGTCAATGTTTTCTTTAAGTAGGCCAAAGGTGAATGTAAACATCGACTATGAATGATGGTTTAAGGTAGGTCACTGGTCGAAATTCAAAATCCATAGTTATGGCTAGATTTTGCTGAAAGTTGGCATACAGACAAGAATCTCCCTGCTGATTTCAAATCTGTCACTAAAATTCATGTATCTTAATTTGTTGCCATGGTAACCACTAATTAGCACCCAATGATTTGCACAACATTGTTTTGAATGTGGTCCCCGTGCTAGTATGACAGGCTGCTAGTGCTACTGCAGTATCCAAAGTCTTCCTACCCACAAATATTGTCTTTGGGCACAACTTCCACACTGCATTATGAAATCATTCATTTGGATTTTGTCGTTTTGCCTTTTACAACACTTTAATAGGGCTTCATCTGATAAGTGAAGAAAGACGGGTACAAGTTTTTTCCTTATATCTGGTGGCAATATTTTTAATGCAATGAAGAAATTAGAAGACGAAGGTGGAATTGGATCGGGCATGTCATGCGGATGAGGCATGACGACGATTGCGCAGTGGCAAGGGACTGGAGGCCAGACGGAAAGAGAAATAGAGGAAGGCCAAAAACAACGTGGAAGCGAGCGGTGGAGAAAGAACGAGAATGCGTTGAATGGACAAATAGGGGTGATGTCAGGCACGCTGCTGCAAACCGGGCTGGATGGAAGAACGACGCTTAAGCCTTATGTGCCTCATGGCACGGAGAGAATTAAGGTTAAGGTTAAGGTGTCCAAAGAATAGGGCAACTGATATGATCTAACAGAATTCTATCAAATCTATTTCTCGAGCATGGAATGAAGCTCATGAATAAATAGGATTCCGGTTGATTTGTACTTTGTTATTTTTATCTTTCAATTCTTGGTACAACTTTCGAGCGGAATTACTTGAAATCATTGGGTTGAATTATTTTTGCCCTCCAGTTTGTGTAAAGCTTCTTGTTGCAATGTTAAATGCCAGGTTGCAGCACGCAGAGAATAGTAGTGTACAATTTAAAGGAATTTGATGTACCACTTAGAGCACTTTTACATCGGTGGTTTACATTGGCCTAAACTAGTTAGCTTCGTTTATGCAGGAGCCCAAAATTCATGTAGCAGGCTAGGTAGTGCGATTTAGAGCATATCTATACATCGTTGCACTGTGCCTCCTTCCAACCATAGTACTTCCTTGTACCAATTAACCAAGAATGCTGACGATATTTTAAAAATTCTAATGGAGCTTTACTCTATAGTTGAGTCGATAAATTGGTCTTCAATAGACACACCTGCACCGAAGGCAGCGACACTACATCTTCCAATTTATAGATAATGTAATAGCAAGGAAGTCGTTATTTATTTGAGCGATATTTAGATACAAAGATGTGTTAATAAGAGCCTTTCTTTGCACTGGCTCCAACGTCAATTTCTAGCTGTTTTGACTCAACTAAGTCTATGCACATTGTTTATAATTACGGATCTTATATGAAAGACACTGATCGGTCAATATTCATCAGTTTCAGTATCATGGACTTTTAATAGTCATACTCACCAAAGGAGACTCGAACACCGTCAACTGAAAAGACTTAGTATTTTCCTATCACGGGAATCAGAATGGGACGCTAAGGCCATTGAACTATGCTAAAGTTGATGAAACGTCACTTTTATTAGTTCTACTTTCACTGCTATTGCAAGCAGATGCTAAGAATACAGCAGAGATCCATTAATTCTATGTAAATTCAAACGAAATTCATAAAATGTGAGAGTGCTGCCCCAGACAGTAAGTATGAAAGGATGAAACAAACAACATTTTCATGTAGGGTGGAGCCTAAAGAATTGAGTTGGCTCGACGCCATTGCAAAATTGTCGCGGCTTTCTGTATAAATAAAGGAGATACATGTTAGACAGAACTATGAAAAGATAAAATATTTACCTGAACCGTAAGAAGCACCAACTTGAGTGGCCATGTTGATCCAAAATGAACGCAGATAATGCACCAAACAAAGAACGTGCTGCAAAAATGACTGAGTAGCTCAAGCACAAACATACAACTGGTCAGTGACTCAACTCTGGGGTTGTTCTATTCACCTACTACGTATGTGCTTTTCCCTTACTTTCACCTTGCCCATGCTTTCTACATTTTCCCTTATATTCTCCCATCTTTTAGTTGATTCCCCTACAGCACCGTACTAAAAGCACATGAAAAACTTGAAAGAATCGGAATATTGGAGTAGCCTACAGTTCTTTTCCTTATTCTTTTCAATATTTTATGTTATTTCATCACTCTCTGTGTTTTCTTGTTGCATTTTGCAATGACATTTTTAATGGCTCGAAGATGAGATTAATGGAGCAAAGGAAAAGAAACATTAGAAAACAACAAAAATCAGGGGCGTAACTTCATTGAGTTTTTAGGGGTGCCAGAGGTTGCTTTGCAACAAGGTTTGTCTTCTGAACTTTTCTCCTGGGTCCAGTAAATTGCCCCTGCAAAATGGCAAACGTTCAAAGTTAGGGGGACTTACCCCCAATCCCCCTTCAGTTTCGTCCATGACAGGAACATAAATTTCCTTGTTCATTTCCAGATAGGTAGAGATCTGCGCTTTAAGTTAGGGTACTTACTATACATGAAAGTAACCAGGAAAAACAACTCGGTGTTATAATCCACAACAAACTTACATTTGAGGATCATATAAGTAACCTATGTAAAAAGGTTAGCAATAAACTATACGCACTTTCTCGTATCAGTCATTTAGTAGACCAAGACAAACTAAGGATTTTAATAAGAGCTATTATATATAGCCAGTTTCAATATTGTCCATTAGCATTGATGTTTCATAGCAGGAAACTTAACAGTAGTATTAATATGCTTCATGAGCGTGCACTAGGAAGTACCTACAGCGACCAAAACTCAAGCTTCGAATTCCTGTTACAAAAAGATTCATCTACAAATATCCGTGTTAAAAATTTGAAAGTGATGTTAACTAAAGTGTTTAAAACTAAAAGTGATCAAAACGCCGATTTCATGAGGGAAGTTTTCCCATTGCGTAACAACTCCTGTAATCTTAGATATAATAATGAATTCCTGCAGCCCAAGGTGAAAACGTTTTCATATGGGATAGAGACACTCCCTTCTCATATCAAAAGCTCCACTTCCCTGAAAGACGTCAAAAGAAAAATCAGAAATTGGCATCCTGATTGCGATTGCCGTCTGTGTAGACCCTATATACCACCGCAGCATGAAAATTTTGATATTCTAGTAATGGAAAATTCTTCACTGATTTCTTCATCTGGATGCTTAAAATTCCTCTACTGTTTGGAGTTCAATAATTTATAGATGAATACAAAGAAAATAAAAAAAATTTTGCAATCTTGTCTTGAAAAAATCAAAGAGGTCAAGACCTAAAATGACTATTGACAAGATATTTCTCCATCTCATCTTTTTCAAGTTTTCTTGAGCATATTCTATTACAAACCAGTTTCTTACAGAAGATGCGTACACATCACATAGTGCACATGGGCTGCTGTGATACATTTTATCATTTGTGCGGTTTCTCATGCTTACAAGTTGTAACTATTTGCTTATATCTAGCTATTTTGCAGGACATAAAGCATTCACGTAAAATTCTTTTATCAATCAGCAGCTCTTTTATGAATTTTCAGCTACAGTATGTTATTTTCCCCTAGATTTCGACTGTTCTCTAGAAGGCCATGTTTTCACCTACTGTAGGGAAATTCACCTACGAGTAACAGCACTGCTACTTCCGCTGGAAGCTAGGCCGATGACGCTATAGAATTTCTGTTTGCGGGCCGCATGTTGCTCGCCCTTGTGCTACGGTAAAAACTACGTACATAATAGCTGTACATGTGCCGCGCTCCGATGATATGTCAACAAATGTTATGAGACGTTGCGGCCTAAACATATTTTCGCGTTTCAGTGATGAAGCTGGAGGCGTTCCAATTCATGAACTAGCTAAAAGACAAGGTGAGATGAATCACTTCTAAAAGCCAATGTTTAAAGCCGGGCCAACAGTTGATGCCTCAATAAAAACATATATCGATGATTTAAAATGGCTATTGGATAAAGAACAACTGGCGAAAATCATTATACTACAGTTAAGCTACCAATAGAAGTGCACACCAATTTACTTAAAGTAAGTCTCCTCTTTAAGCATTACAAATAGGTAGGAATATTAATTTCATTGCAAAACTTCATTAGCAGTTCATGAGAATGTTGTCTAGATTTATTAAAAGTTCATGACAGTGTTGTCAACCAATTGCCATTTTGTATCCATAACTTGTGATGCCACCTTGGATGGACAAGTTATTTCCATAGCAATAAATTGAACTTGGAAGTTAACTGGCCAGATTCAAAGCTCCCTCTGCAACTAACAGGGGTATTCAAGAAACAAGCTCTCATACATGTTACATCGCAATGCCACTCAAAAGTCCATGACCTCTTTCAAGGAGTCATAGCTAGGGATGTTGAGAGTAAATGGGGACCTCATTTTCCCCATAAGATATACTTGGGGCTGTGCAGCCAAATAAACTGGAAGGGGGACAGATATCCAGCTGACACCACAATCTGTTGTGAAGTGGGATCATAAAATAATGGGGATCAGAGGGTATTGTCCCATGGAAAATTTTTGGAACCATATCCTTTAAATCTCAGGTAATGAACCCTTAGGATATTAAGATGCATTTTTTCTGGATAAATATTGAAGAAAAAGTCATGGATGTGCACATGAGCACCTTCACAAGGTCTTTAATCCTTGTTCTAGAGCATCAAGTAGAAATTAATGACCATTCACTGGGGGGTGAAAATATTCGAAAATATATTGATTCTGGGGGCAAATTTGAATAAAATGGATGGGCAACTGCCTCCTTGTGGCCCATGTTAAAAGAGTCCCTGCAAAAGTTAATCAAGTCGAAACTGTATGGAAAAAGAATTGGGCAAGAGTGCAACTATCGGTGGTTACGATTATTTGTAAATTCAACAGATTTAGAAAATTTTAATCAAAAAGCACCTTTAGCATATTATTTATAAGGAAATCACCTTACCTTCTCTTTTAGCTAGTTGAAAAATTTTCACGCCTCCAGCTTCATCATTGAAATGAGAAAATATATTTAGGCCGTAGCGTCTCGTAACATTTGTTGATATATCATCGAAGCGCGGCACAATGGCTTCCAAGTGAACTCGTTTTTCCTCACATTTATGAGCTAATATGCTGGATCGTCTCTCTCATTTATTTTCTTTACAGCTGCATACGTAAACAAGTCTTTTTTGAAGTTTGGCATCCCATTAATAGGTTTTGTTGACACTTTTTAGTTGGAACATCATTAGCCTAGATTCTTCCTCAACGACATGTTACGCTATCGTGAAAACGGTAAATTGTCTCGTAGTTTGTATAGCCAACGTTGTTAGCTGCACCAATATTGACCACTGCAGTTCGTTTTGCAAAATGTTGAAGACCAAACATACTACTTATAGTGTTCTACGCACCCTTTAAGTCCAGAAATGAGTATTTGAAGAGCTTCTGATGGTGTGGGCTTGAATTAGTTATTTTATACTTTTTGGTTGGTTAATTCTCCTGCTATTGTTACATGGTAGCACAGAGAAATCCTTGCGCTGAGTTCTTAAATTGATAGTAAAGTCTTTTGCAAAATGAATTTTGCTTCCATTAGCTATTGGTATTTTAAATATCGCAGGCATAATTCCTCCACAACATTATCCTTTTGTGCTTGTTATTGCTTTAAAATTTATGCTGTTAACTTTCTAGCTTTACTTTCAGCTGATGCAAATTGCAGGAACATTGGCTGTCTACATTATTGTAGAGCCACTCCCACTGGCACCCCGATATGCTATTGTAAGGACGGCTTTCATTTGAAAAAAGACGGGAAAACATGTGAAGGTAGGTTCGTCTGAAGATGTACACAATTATATTTCCATTTGCTTATCATTCATTAAAAATCTGCTCAGTCTTCATGAAGTTACTGATTTGCCAAGTTGTAATAACGTATAAAAAAGCAAGGCACGTTTGGCTGTGGACGGAAATGCATCATTGACTATCATTAAAATTTATCGCAAAAGAAATGTACACAAAAGTATAAAGGTCACGTAAAATAACTTCTATTGAAATATACAAATCCTATTGCTATTTCTAGCTTCACTTTGCGCAGTGGTCTCAGAAAGAGCGTCAAGCGGACATTTATGTGTATTTGCAGGACTGTTCAGGGCATGATATTGGTAAAGAGCTCATTTGAAGCATATCAAAAAGGTAGATGTTGGTAACCACAAATCAACACTGGTTTTCCAATTTTGGGGGTCATGTTCCAAAAAAGACATTATAATAGAGAGATGAAAAGCATGTTCGTTAATATATCTTAAAAAAAATTCAAAGCTTTAAAATACTACAAGACTTAAGAATCAGAGTCAAACATTAAATAAAGAAAATAACTAGTAAAACTCAGCCTTGCATCAGCTAAGAGTCTGTTTAATCTCAGCGCAACTTCCATTAGTGTATCCTTAAGCTTGTAATGGCTATAATGGACTCTTTTCTTGGATGTTATCCCACAAATGATTCAAGCAGTCTACCAAGTCATCAAATTTACTGGTTTTGTATAGTTAATTCTAAGCTGTCGCAATAATCTCTTAGCCTCCAATTTAGTAGTCCAGTTTCACTACTACTCTCAGTCAGCTCTCAACTCTGTCGTATAATAATATTAGCTCGTATTAGCACTTTGACGAAGAAAAAACTTCTTGTTGAAGGTTGTTTTGCAGGTCTTCTGTTTCACCGTTCTTTTTCATATGAAAGGTAGCACTTTATTGGCTTCCAATTTCAACTGCATTATTTTGAATTAGCATTTAATTTGAGCTGTCAAGGTAGCAGTCAGGCTCAAATCAAATTTTATTTTTTATAATATTACATGTAGTGTGTTACAAAAAATTGCTACAAACTCGCAAAAATTGCATTGTTGTAGTATATACGTAATTTCTGGACCTCAAAAGCATGTATAAAGACGCATAGATTTGATAAATATACCGTATTCCTGAACTATTGCATTGTGAATTGTTGCGAAATATTGTGGAAGAAGAATTCTGCACTTTTTACAGTGGTTCCTAAGATCAGATTTTCGTCAAATTTCTATATTAGATTGATGGGTCCCTTAGGAACTGACTTTGAAAATTGCAAAAAATCTATGTTAGGTGTTTTTGGCAATGTCTCATTAAAATTTACGTGCAGAATTTGCAGCTTCGCTTCCTAAAGAAAGCTCAGTTGCTAGAAAATAGATGTTAAATACTTCTACATTTCTTCAAAGGCATCAATTTTGTTGAATATCATGTATAGGACTATTTAACATTGTTTTTTAAATCTAGACTTTGATTTAGTATCTTGAAGATCAACACTAGATGTATACTTGTTTTTTACGTTTTGAATCTTCAAAATGTTACATAAATACAAAGTCGTAAAATCACTCAACTCCAGATAAGCATAACTAGTGGGATATTTTGAGGAAGCACATAAGTGAACACATTCTGGGAACCTGCTAAGATCCGTAATGCCCGCTTGGGACACCACTGTGATTTGGTTGTTCTGAATTTAATCTTAATTTATATATGACCTTGTTGGCTGGTCCAGCAGGGATGCCATCCTAAAATTTAGCATTTGGACTGTGCTAGAGAACATATGTGTGGGCCATCATAAGGAGTGGGTATGGCAGGTGTATCAATCCCCTTAGTTGGGCGAGAACTAGCTACATTAGGACAATTTTCCTGAAAGAGCAATAGAAGATTTGAGCAACTTTTAGAACTGCTTTTAAGATTAATTTACTCCTTGAGGCAGAATTTTTATAGCCTGCTAAATTTTTTCAGTCCACATACGCCTGTATAGTTCATGCGTTTTGGAGCGACAAAGTCAATAAGGGATAGTAACGATTCACGAGCTGATAATCGGACTTTACTTCTGCTTAGTACGATCATGTTTTGCGCTAAGTAATTTTAGTAAAAGTTTTTGCTCGTGTGGTTATTGATGGCACGTTTCGTTAGTTGATAGTATGTACTGGATCCTGAGCATTCTTCTTCTATTGATAAAAGCTTGATGTCCCTTCTTGTTCTTTGGCAAATCCATAATTAAAGAGCTTTCTTAACCTAAGATATGTTCGATTGAGAGGGGCCAATCCCCTCCAAGCCCCATTTGATTTTAAAAAGTGAGACTGATCCTTATCATATCATCATCACATCAACAAGTTATTTATAGTAGGCAAAAGAAATTAAGATAGCAAAATCACTGCTAATAGCACAATTACTGCCACAAATAAGTAGCATGATCAACATTAACCACAAAATTCATGTATGGTAATGAAGAGTGCAATTTTAGGGTCCTTCACCAACAGGTAGCTACATATATCTACCATGTTTAATCTTCTCCCTCTTCAATCATGTAAATAGTTTCCCTCATACCAAGCACTCATTATCATGAAGGATACCCACATAGGCCTCATTCCAAAAATTTTCCATGCTTCTTGTATCAGAAACATCCTTAAAATATTCTGTGAGTATTCATGCCTAACAAGAATGTAACCTGCAACGATTGCTGAGTGCAATTTACTTACAAAGTATTCCCATAGAAATCAATCGACCCTATTACACTAAATGATCAGTAGCTTCCACTCAAATAACCTCCACACCTCAAATGTAGCTTTTTGATCATACATATGAGCTAAACTCCAAAATTGCACATTGACAAAAATCTTGCTGGTTATAATTTTGTACTTCCTCAAGTAATTTTCTAAAATGCTTCTTCTGTACCGTAGAGATGAGCCACTGTAAATACATACCAATCCTAGAGCAGGATAAAATTAATGACTCTCATTTGAGCCTTACTTCGATAATCATAGCTGTAATTCCTACTAGTGAAACCGAACGTGGTATATCATAGAGTGGTGCATGAAATAGCATTTACTTCCTAGAATTTACTAAATTGAAGAATCGTTGCACACAGTTTGCAGATTCCAATGAAAAAATGGTTGCTTGAAACTGCTGCTCAAATAATTCATAACAGTCTACAACTGTTAGATATGCTCATGAAATGACCCACAGAACCATCGCCCATATAACCTAAGTCAGGGGGTCTGCAAACGTTTTGGCTGAGAGAGCCACGAAAGCCTCATGTTTTAAACTGCAGTTCCATGTGAGCCACACAATTGACCAATGGTGTCACATAGGACCATAACATTATCTGAGTCGACACTGACTTTACCAAGCTATTTGAAAACTAAAGACGGCACCAGTGGTAACTTTGATAAGCCGTACTAGAGGTATTCGGAATATCTGCTAGAATTCGTCTAGAAGCAAGAGAGCCAAACGCATTCTTGAAAAGAGCCATATTTGGCTCGCAAGCCGTAGGTACCCGACCGCTGACCTAAATACACATTTTTTATAACTCAATTAAAATAAAGTAATCTCAACTACTGTGCCCATTTTGGTGGGAATAAACACTAAGTCATCGGATTTCCCTCCAAGATTGGACACTTACCATTCAACTTAACATTTGAATACTAAAGCAAAAGCTGCACAAAAGAACAACAATACCATTAATGCTGGTCTCACATTTGATACTTGCAACAAAATCCATAGCAAGAAGATGTAATTATAATATGAATAGTAGGGTAGAGGGGGAAGTGGGTCAATGGTCACTAAACGAGAGACTTTACGGAATATACTTTTTCTGGGTCAATATCAAATGTAGAATCCAAAAATTGATGTTGACCTGGTGGGCGAGACTACTTATCCGAAATATTGGGGGTAAGACCTTACTTTTCAAAAGTACATGAAAGATCACTTTATACATGCAATGAGCAACTATCAACCAGCCACAACTTGACAAGCTCAAATTTTGATTTGAAAATCTGAAAATGGATGTTCATCGGGTGGGGAGGCTGTTCTTCCAAAAATATTTGGGGATGGGACGTTTATACAAAAGCAGATTAAAGAGCCTTTTGTATGAGAAGAGAATAAATGTACATGGAAAAATCTCAACCAGCTCATATTGATGGTTGAAATTGAATAGTGGATGTTGATTAGGTGAGCAGGGCTGCTTTTCCGAGATGTTGAAGAGCTGGAAGCTCTTGGGCAAAGCCTTCAAATATGATGTAACTACTTGTCCATTATGATACAGCCAAACCATGCTTTGGAAAGGTCCTCATCTGAACTACTTTCATCCTCATCTACAATATCAATGCCAATATTCGTTTCCAGGCTGCATTCGGTATCTGAAACCTCCAGAAGAGCTCTTGTACATCATTAGGGAATGCCTCATCAATTCAATCAATGTGATTTTCTAGGAGCCATTCATGTGCCAAGTGATGTACCGAGATACCTTCTGTTGGGGGGGGGGGAGGAAGTTCTGACCAATTGACCAACTATTGTTACTAAATTGTTACTAGCTAAAGAAGTCACAGAAAATACTTTTGCCAACCTTGTTGGCAGCTTGGCTAACTTGTAACCAACTTTCTTGCAAATTTCAAAGTATTGGGGGGGGGGCGAGGCCTCCCCATCGGCATATCCCTTCATGTGCTGCGGGGCACTTAACATTCACCACTGCAAAACGTTCTTGCCTCTAAATCATAGCAACATAACATGCTCTTTTGATTTGTTTTTTAAAACTTCGTTGGCAAGGTGGCAGCAAAGAAAGATCAATGACTTTGTGTGCTTTATTCAATTTTTTTCAAAAAGATACTTGATCTTGCCTTATTCACTAGAGACTTTGATTTCTCTTCACAAATATGGCAAGCATACTTCTCAAGTTCTGCAACAAGAGTCTCTGGGATGCGAGAAGCATAGCCTATGTGACTGACTGCTCGTAAGTAGCTACTGTTTTTCTTAATCGCATTCCAACACATTTGCTTTTCCTTTATAAAGAAGCTAGATAGTACACCATCTGTGAAGGGATGCATGCCATGTAAGGCCTTTTTCTGAAGGTCTGTGAGGGAACTTAGTGAGAGATTGATTATCTTCCGATGCTTTCTTGTACCACTGTCAATGTAAGCCTCATCTTCTGACAAGTCATTCCAGAGGAGAATCACTGGTATATCAATATCTGCAGATGTTGAATGCACTACAAAAGCAGTCTTCTTCAACATTGCTTTCCTGTGGATGTTGGATCATATATGCTATTTTTGTATCAGCTTCTTCATGATTTGTGCTTATGGAATTTTCCAACTTTACATCTTCGCTCAGGCCTTTGCTTTAAATCTATACTTCTATTAACTCAAACAGTCGTTCCTTATTGCCACCATTACCCAAGAAATTATTGAAGTCAGCTGGAATACAAATTTCTGAATTTTTGAAAATAAACTTATCACTTTCCCCTCGCAAATCTCGTTTAGCATTTTTCAAAGAATTTGTTCGGTATGTGTCACAGGCAATGTAAATTGAATGATAATGTGCTGGAATCTATTTCCAAAACTTTCATTGCTAGCTCCCTATGTGTCTGGCACTGGCTTGGTACAATGAATTATTACAGCCCAGCCTCCAAGATACACATACCACATGCCTCAATGCGTCTCGCACCTGAGCTTTCACCCACTGCCTCACTTAGTGTCGCCTCAAAAAGTGCATTTTTGCAAGTTCTACGCTGCTGCCCACCACTAGTTGCTAGAGCCAATGGAATGGGGCATAAAGGACATGAAAGAGCCCTGTTCATGTTAATGAGAGTCTTCTCTTGGGTGAACTTTGTAAGAAGAAGGCCCATTATATCATGCTGTACTTCTATATCTTTACATTGAACGCTAACTTTGACCTGTATTTTCTTCTTGTTATCTACAGAACTCTTCCAAGGAACTCTTCCAAGAAACTGCTCTTTCGACCAATGGGTTAAAAGTCTATCCTCCTTATTTCACCATGTTTCTCTGCTGATATTAGGGACTCGGTAACTTCTTCTACCAGTGGCTGACCAGATGTAAGGTTGTAAAGGTGTTCTTTTATCCAGGTTTGGAGAGAAACTACTCAGGCAAACAGTACTTAGATCGTTTACTAGTTATAAGTGTTTAGTTAGGTTAAATACACATTTATGCCACTCGTACGTGGGCTACCACAATTTGAAAGCTAATGCCCTGGCGAGGCTCGAACCCCAGTGGAATTGCAAGAGAATCACTGACTATCATATTGCACCACCTAGGTGCAATAGAATAATCAATGTTTACTACGGTCATTCTTGGCTAGGGCCTTCACCACAGTCAAGGCTATGTTTATTCTGCTTCGGCATATTACCTTCGTCAGAGCCAAGCGTATTTATATATTTATTCAGTATGCAAAGGCTGATAGAGAGTTTATACTACTCGTGAGTGGGCTACAACAGTTAGAAATTTTATGTCCCTGTGAGTATATACATATATATATTTATATAGCTTTCAGAAAAAATTACAGCACAATAGATCACATATTCGCACTTAAGCAGACAATAGAAAGATCCAATGAATATGAATTACCATTATGCCTCGCCTTCATCGACTACGAAAAGGCATTTGATTCAATTAAACACAAAGCCATCTTTGAAGCATTACAAGCACAAGGAGTGTCCAAACAATACATAGAAATAATAAGAAATATCTATACAAACTCCTCAGCAACTATCCACAACGATAGACACTACTGCAATAAAAATTCTCAAAGGCGTGAGACAAGGCGACACAATATGACCAAAGCTATTTACAGCCGGACTACAAGAGATTTATAAATGAGTGGAATGGTCAGAAGATGGAGTGAATGTAAATGGAAGAAAACTAAACCACCTCAGATTTGCAGACGACATCGTTCTAATATCAGATAACACAACGACCTACAAGCAAGACTACAAGAACTGAACAACAGCAGCAAGATATCTGGCATGAAGATAAACATGAACAAGACAAAAGTAATGTTCAACAAACAAATATTTGCTCAGCCAATACATATTGAAGAACAAGAACTCGAAAAGGTTGAAGATTATGTATATTTGGGTCACACTATTAAAATGGACAACAACATTATGGACGAAGTAAAGAACAGAATCAATAAAGGCTGGAAAAGTTTTGGACAACTAAACAACATATTTAAATCAGAAATCCCAATGTGCCTAAAAAGAAAAGTTCTCAACCAATGTATCCTGCCATCTCTCACATATGGTTGTGAAACATGGACTAATAGTACGGAAATGAAAAGGAAACTGCAGATCACGCAAAGAGCAATAGAAAGACAATTGCTTAATATAACAAAAAGAGACAAAACACGAAATGAATGGATACGTAATCAAACCGGAGTTAAAGATGTGACAAGAAGGATAGCACAGAGAAAATGGAAATGGGCATGCCACATAGATAGGACTAAAGATCTAAGATGGTCCATCGAAATTCTTCAATGGATTCCAAGAGACAAGAAAAGACCAAGAAGACGACCACCGAAAAGATGGAGAGACGACTTAGATTCGTACGCTGAAACAACATGGCAGAGAAAGGCATACAACCGAAAATTCTGGAGAGAAATGGAAGAGGCCTTCATCCTGCAGTGGATAGATAACGGCTGAGGTGATGAGGTGATATATATATATATATATATATATATATATATATATATATATATATATATATATATATAGTTTACGACTATTAAGTCCGTAAAATAAACCGCTATATCATGCGGCAGTTTTAGTCCCTCGTCGATTTGGAATTGAGCTGCCATAACAATATTACTATGCATATCATACTCCCTTCCGGAAACATTACTTTTAAAACTGTTACCATCTGACATAAAATTGCAAATTTCACAACGCGCTTTACAACACTTAAAACAACCCCTAACTACTTCTGTCCGAATCCTTGGCATCTATATTGATCTGTGTCCAAGGCACATCCCTTTCTGCTTACTACAACATCTAAATAACTGAAACTTTCCTATGGTTTTTCTGTTGTAAAGTTTAAACTTTGTATTTAATGTTATCTATAAGTATCCATGTAGTGGCTAAAACGCCACTTTTTATGGTAAAACAGCTAGGAATCTTGAGGTTTGCTGTTGTGAGCACCTAGGGATACAAGAAAGTGGAGCAACTCGGGCCTCTCCTAGTACGCCACCTATTTAGGATCATACTTAACAAACAGGTCATGTTGGAGCAGTAGAAGATTTTTCTATAATCAGCAGTAGTGGCATTTTCTTTACACTATTAATGCTAAAAAGTCTTCTCATCCAAAAGGATAGACCCAACCTTAATTCCCAATAGTCTTCTATTTCCATAGTTTTGTTTTAGTCCACCGCTTTCCAATTGCATTTTTCTTTTCTCACTCTAGAGCTTGTTCCTTTGCTCCCTATTATATTGATTCTTATTTTGTTTGCTATCTGTTTGCTTGGCTTTGACTGTCCTATCACGTCAGCTCTTCCTCTGTTGTTCCCTTCCACGTCAACTTTTATATCCTCCCACGTGATTATTGATCCTACATTTACTATTATTGCCCTCCTGTTGTTACATATTTACTGACGATGGCTCGAGTCGAGTAGAAACGTCTCATCATAACAAAACCAGAATAGTCTTAGGAATGGTCTTTTGGCAGCATTAGTCTTATTGGTTAGACTTGGAAAAATATGGAATAGTTTTGGAATAATCTTTTGGAACAGTCTGATGCTACTTGGTTATTTCGTATGAAGCATTTTAATATCATGTGAACTCAATAGTCCTCGTTACACGACACTTAAGCCTAGATTAAACCCAGGTTAAACCCTAGTTTTATTTTTGCTTTGTAAGTTGACTCAACCTGGATTCACCCTAGGTTAAGATAATCCTACTCGAGAGATGGGTTGAACCCAGGTTCAGCCTAGGTTGAATTCTCGACTTGATTTAAGAAGTGGAGTCAAAGATTCAGGATCGATCTTCCTTAAAATTTTGCACTACGATGGTATACTTTCTTTCTAAGCAATTGAATCATACGCATGCGTATATTGATAGCGTAACCCAGCTTGACCCCAGGTTTGCTGCACACGTGGAAAATAGCTCCAGTCGTGTAAGTCAAACCGAGTTGAACTAGAGTTGGGTTGAATCTGGGGTGAACCTGGGTTGAAGAGTGTCGTGTAAAGTGGGCATAATTGTTGTCGTCCCTATTCTATTGAGTCTTTCTTTCTTAGATAATAATGAATGTGAATCATCTGTCTCCAAGTGCGACCAGAAGTGCATCAATATGCGTGGAGGTTTCAAATGTGATTGTGCAAGAGGATATATCTTTGAACCACCAACTACATGCCGTTTTAACAGTATGCATCAATCATGAACGCTCTAGCTTCATATTATTTTTGATTGGGCTTTTTTGCATTCTATCTTTTCTATGAAATAGGTTCATACTCATACTTTTCATTCATAATGTGATTGCTAATTTCAATACTATCTAGTTTTACTCTTGCTTGTCGGTAATTGTGGTAGGAGAAAATTGTAGAAGAATATTAAGCTTATGCTGTATTATTTTACTATTGTATGGTAACTAATAGAATTTTCTGTTTGTAGCAACAATGGGGGCAGAACTGATATACGCAGATATAACGAGCATTAGCAGATTCGAACTTTCAACTGGACATCATGAGACTTTCGTCCGGAACCACACTCGTATTGTTGCATTGGACTTTGATGTTCGTGTTGGAAAAGTATTTTTCACTGATGTGACCGACAATAAAATTCATGTCACATTTTTTGCCAAAGATACACATAGCATGAAGGTATTTTTGGTTTATGTAGTACATTCTTTATTCTCTCTCTCTCTCTCTCTCTCTCTCTCTCTCTCTCTCTCTC
>WIPJ01000520.1:1293180-1306863 GCA_018155075.1 Cassiopea andromeda
TATATATATATATATATATATATATATATATATATATATTTGCCTTCTTTAAGCTTAGATGAAACAGCATTTACGATTTCTAAATGTGCTGCTACCCTGTACCTATGTTGAATTAAGGTAAAAGATAGCCATTAAGTAATTTAAGCATATACATGAATATCTACACAATTTGTAATATGGACTTCCTTTTGTTGGAGGTTGCAGTTCTTGTTCATCATTTTTAGTACTCCATCATCTGTAGCTCTTTATAATTTAATAACAATGTAAAATAATTTTATAGCAGTGTGCTAATTAAAGTCAATGATACAAAGTAGTACTAATTAAAGTAAAGATGATTTCTTCACTACGAAATACCCAGGTCTGGAACAAAAATGTTGCACAATCTACAGCTGAAACCAAAGTATCTAATTAATTTTTTTTTGTGTAAAACTCTCTAGTGATTGGCAATCTTTGATTTCGATTGGCAGTGTCTGCAATAATCTTTTTCAAGTATATTTGATTGTGTCTATGTCATACAACGCTGCATTATCCTTATGCAAGGCTGCTATTTTCAGAGAAGTAGTATGGTACATCTTCCTAACAGCCAGCATCAAACCAGGCACATATCTCCAAGAGAGGCACGGAGGAGCGGTGGCCACTGAGATGAAACATTTTGCACAGCACCCCTCCCTTACATAACTATTTAGACAGGGAAATTCACATAACAATCTGAGGATCAGGGTTACCAAAGATCTTAATGGCTAGAATCAAAAAATAGAACTAGGAGATCAGAAGTCCGAGTTGGGACGTTTCTAAAAATAGACGAGTGTGACGTGACAATGACTTGAGCAATTACACTATTTGCCACAGTCAAAAATCTTTAATCTCCTCAAATTTCAAATCTTAATGCATATTTGGAATTCACGTTAAAAGTTGTGTCGAATTTATACATGAATCATATTCCTAAAACGTACGGTTACAAAGATATAGGCCGTAAAAGTTTCAAGGATCCAGGGGGTAATGTTTGCTGCTTTATTATTAATTGGGTTTTCTCCTGTAGCATGTACCAATGAGAAAATACATCGAACCACATCTGTAGTAATGATACATAACTGAACAGTCGAAAAGGACTAAGGCAATCACCCATCACATTAACCTTCTTTAGGCATGAAATGACATAAAATAATGAATAAACAAATGCGTTTTATTAACAGTTGGATTTGAGAGTAGCTTGCACTAAAGTATAAACTAACAAATGCCAACTAGCATAACGTAGTTACAGTAAATTTTTTACAATGTTTTAGATGTTTTTCATTCACTCTCGTTGTTTTAATTAAAACTTGGCATACAGTCATCTATAACACCATCAAATAGTTTCCTTCAACTGTCATGTAATGCTCTTTATGTTTGTGGCAGTACGACCTCTTCTCCAATATATTCTCCCTCGTTGTATAAATATTTGCTTTGCTTTGTTTTGCTTTTATCTATCAGAAATTTTTTAATACAATTTTCGGCCAGCAGCCTCCCAGATGACATGAAAAATGCTGGTAAAACCCCTATCTTTAAGAAGGGTGATAATATGAACAAAGTGAAGTATATACCAGTAAGCCTCCTTCTAACAATTGCCAAAATATTTGAGAGTTTAATTCATAGAAAACTATCTGAATAGTTTTCATGCTCTCTTCACCATTATTAGGGGGATTTAGAGAAGGGTACAACACACAAAGTCTTGTTGAACTTTCTGCAATCGTGCAAGAACAGTATAGATAATAAGGGGCTTCCTGGAGGCAGTATTCATGGGTCTTTCAACGGATTTTGATTGCGTAAGCCATGGTCTTCTGTTAGCAAAACTAAGATGCCTATGGACTAATTTTGGATGCTCTTCAGCTCATAAGACGCTACCTCACAAGTAGGAGTAAAGATTAACAGCTCATATAGTAAATGGAAGGAAATAAAAATGGGAGTGCCGCAGTGGTCAGTTCTAGGGCCTTTACTGTATAACATATTTATAAACGACCTTTGCTGGTTTGCAAATGACGCAAAATTTGCAACTATGCTGATGATACTGCTGTCTTTGCATATCATTGACATCTTGGAACTGTTATCCGGCATTTAGAAGATGACAACTTTGTGATTGTAAGATGGTTCTCTGATATTCTCTTGAAACTCAATGATGAAAATTGTTATCTAATGATATTTGGAAATAAAAGCAAAGACACAATAATAAAAATTGGAAAATCCGAAATTAAGGACAGTAATTTTGTAAAATTACTGGGAATAACTTTCGACAAGAAATTGAATGTCAGAAAACACATTGAGGGCTTATGTAGAAAGGCGAGTCAAGAGACTCATGCACTTGCTCGCTTGTCAAATTATCTAGATACCGCCAAATCAGAATTGTTAAAGAATGCTTTCATCACTTCAAAATTTAACTATTGCACAATAGTATGGATGTTTAACGATATGACAGCTAATACAAAACTAAAATGCACTTTTGAAAAAGCACTGCGGCTTTTATGCAAAGGCAGTGAATCACACCTAGAAAAACTAAGGGAATAATACGTGACCAATCATCACCACAATCTGCAATTGCTATTGATTGAAACTTTCAAAGCAAAACATTATCTAAATCATAAATACATTTATGGAAAACATATTTACAAAGAGAGAAGTAAAATGCAATTTTAGAAGTAAAAATCATTTGCAATTGCCGAATGACAAGACAGCAAATTATGGAAGTGAAAATATTCAGCATTTAGGTCACCATCTATGGGCATCATTACCCAAGGATATTAAGGACTCTGACACACTAACTAATTTCAAGCAGAAAATGAAGTCATGGAAAAGAAGTACTTGCATCTGCAGATTGTTCAAAGAATCTATTAATGGAATAGGGTTTTTTATAGTTTGTTCTTTTTCTCGTAAAGAAAGCTGTATAGTAATTTGCTTTTCTTTTATTCTCTTGGCATTAAGTAGCTATGTAGCTATATTGTATTAGTCTACCAACTTTAAAGAAATTGTGAATAAAATAGAAATATATTAATAAAGGTAGAATTCCAGATGAAATGAAAAAGGTGATGCAGAATTTTGGTCTACGAGAATGGCAGTAGTGATGATACTTCAATCTTTAGGCTAATTGAAAATATTCATTTCATGCTTACGCGAATCTATCTTCCCCTTAGTCACAGAGACTAACTCGTTAAGCACAAAATACAAAAAGGACTCGCTCACGGTGTCTCTGCTGTGCTGGAAGACACATCCATAATGGTCTATGTAATTGATAAAGGTCAGTTAAGACAGCGTACGGCAATAATACCTCTGTTTTACCTCAAAATACATTAGAAATATCCTTGCTTATCATCACATCCCGGACTCAATCGAAAGTCTTATTACCAAACTATACACTGATTTCCACTCGTAGGTTGGTTCTGACAGGTTCTCGACTCCTGCTATTTCCATGAAACGTGATGTACTTCAAGGAAAATTGTCTTAGTCCCCTTATATTCAAGTCATGTTTCAATAAATTTATTCAGTGTATTAGGCAGGAGAATTACAGGCAGGTAGGATTTTCACCACGTGATGACAATACTAGCTTATTCCAGTCTGTCCACTGGTTTCAGTTTGCCGATAATGCAACTTTTGCTACTAAAATTGAACGTGAAAATTAGTTTCAGCTAAAGTGTTTCTCAAGGTGGCATCAGTAAGCCAATCTGGTGATTCCTGTGAATAAATATGCTACCTTTAAAATTAAAAAGTATTCTCCAGGCTCTCTGTAGTTCCAACCTTAACTCTTCATCAATTCAAAACTATTTCTTCTTGTAATTAAAGATGAGTCATTGAAATACCTTGGACGTTTCTTCAACTTTGATATGCGCAACAAGGATCGTAAGGATATTATTATATCTACCCTTCTCGCCATGCGTAAAAACATAGACGCTTTGAGCATTCATCCCAGAAATATAAATTACTTTTATATGACCGATATTTTCCATAAAAAATCTCTTGGCATTTAAAAGTAGCGGATTTAGGCGAGACTTGAATTTCTGAAAACTTGGACAACATTGTCACAAAATACGTTTGCCAATTACTAGAACGAACCATTTCTGCAACTATTAGTTCTATTTTTCCTTTTCACAAAAACTTTTAACAGGCCTCTCTCTTACCTTCTGTTAAAATCGAGCAATGCCAAGCAACACTATGCTCTTCGCTAAAGTCATCTTGCGATGAAACTAGAAAAAAAATTGTTGGATAATACCAACTATGGAACAAACATGTCGTGTGATGTTTAAAAAAACAAAAAGCAGGTTTTGAATCTCATTTACAATAAATAGACCAATAGACTCTAATCTCTTTATCACTACAGGTGCTCATCATAACTTTTCTCCTTGATAAGTCCTTACAAAAGCTTACTTCATTGTGGTCTAAAGAACAAAGCAAGCTACTAACAACTATCTATGTCTTATGCATAAATTAGTTAAGTATGGACTTGCTACTAGAAAAGCCTCCAGTTATGGAACCTCCCCCCTCATCATATTGCTCCTTTTACCTTCAGCCTGAGTCACTCCTACTCAATATGGCAGGGTGTTATTCTTGGCGAGATAACGCAACTTTAAGTTTTGTCGCTCAAGCTTTGAAATCCATAAAATCTGCAAAGCTATATGTAGACCCCCCGGCTGTCTTTCCCTTTGCACAATTACTGGTGACAATCTTCGCTCTAATATCCTTCTTTCTGCAGTTGAATACACCCTTTAAATCATAGAATGAACTGTGGGATCTGAGACAAAATTATATAATAATGCTCATTGTAGGGAACTAATTGCCCCCTCCATACAGATATTGCAAAGGATTACAATAAAATGAATTCTTCAAATTTCAGCATCAGCTGCCTTGGTAGTTTTGGTAACTCCTATAACACATTTCTTCAAATATGCATTAAAGTAGGCATTGAAAATCTTTATCCTAGGTTCATTAGTTCTAAGCGACAAGCAATCATTAATGTTGGGTAATGGGCCGTTGGACATTGAGGTCTTTCAATTTCCCCTCTGATAACTTTAATGACCCCTTCATTCTGAATCTGTAAATACTCATTGTCCCCATGCCCTCATATGTGAAAACTTAATACCATGTTCCTGAGCAACTGCTTACAGTTAAGCAATATCTCATGTGATCCATCTATAATTTTTTGCATTCAGCTTTAAATTAGCAAGTATGAAGTTGGCACTTAGTCTTTAAAGACAGGCAATTGTAGTTACTTTTAGCCAAGGTTCCACAACTCTTGGTTTCAGGTTCTTTTGAGAAAGGTTTTATTGAAGGTCATTTGATGAAGATAAAATTTAGACTTGATAAAAGAGAGAATGCAGCAACGAAATGGAACGCACGAGGGGTCCAGATAAAACTCGAGGCAGCTTTCGTCAAATCGACAAAAGCTGCATACGATCATGGTTACGGTAGTGATTACAACAGTGATAATGATGATAGTAACAGTAAAACTGAAACTTAACCTGTGTACTTATATAACTTATATCTTGTACACAATTGAAAAATGTTGCAGACAATGTAAATAACAGTTTTAATGACGATTTTCAATCATCATCATCATTTCAAATATATTAGGAGGGTGACCCTGCAGCAGTGCTGGTTTTGAAGGGCCGTCCATAACATAACTTTAAAAATAAACATGCAATAGGTAAAAAACAAGTAAACTGTATCTTGAAGAACAAGATCACAATTTAAACTTAGCAATAAGACACCATGAAAAAAATACATAATTGCGTTCTAATATAGCTATATCCTATATTCAATATGCAAATTTTAAAACGATTCAGGAATGATGCCAGCTTTCCCACAGCATTGAGGCCATTCCTGGTCTTAACATCTCTGAACGAGAAACTCTTTGGCCAGTTTTGAAGTTTATCTTTGGTAGTCTCAAATCTGTTACTGCGTTTCTTCAGTACTTTGATGTTACATGGGGCATTCTGTTAAAGAGATTATACATATATTTAGGGGCCAGTTCATGGGTGGATTTATATACCATGATATTAGTCTCACTTGTGATTAGCTGATCTATGAGCTTCCAGCCACATTCTTTATTTAGTCCTGGCTAGGGGTGTCAAAGCTTCTACCAGTTGCAATTTGGGTAGCACGATTTAGCAACTTCTGCAACTGATTAATCGCTGTGACACCAGAACATCCCCAGATGAAGCAAAAGTAGCGCAAATGTCGTTCGATAATACCTGTGTACTAGGTTTAAAGAGGCTCTTCTGGTAGGAAGGACTTAGCAAGCCTTGAAAAACCAATTGCTTGTGAGATCTTGGATGAAGTTGTTTTAATATGCTCCTTCCAATCCAGGAAAGGGTCTATCTGCACAACGAGGTATTTCGTTTTTGGACAGTCTCAAGTTCATCTTCCTGAATCTTCATCCTTAACGATTAATTCTTGTTCTTTAGGACTTTTAGTGTAGGTTTTTGTAGAAATATGTATGGAGTGAGTTTTCATAGCATTAAGTGAGACCTTGTTGCCTATTAGCCAGTTTTCAACATGCGTAAGATGTTTGTTGATGGCCTCATTTACCGGGGAGATACCGCTATGTTGGTGGTAACGACACATACCATCAGCAAACACAGACATCTTTGAATGTTGGGTAGACCTTGGTAGATCATTGATGTAAATGAGAAATATAAGGGGTCCAAGACATGAGACCTGACCTGCAGCAACTTTCATGTCCTGGGTTGATGAGTTAACACTGTTAACCCTTTACTACAACACGAAAAAGCGGCAACATTCTTTTGACATAATTATAGGCCTTTTTCGCCCGACACTCATCAGAGTATGAAAACATTAACCTTTAGGTAACTTTCCGACGTTTTAGGAGCTGTTAACAATCATTGTTAGTGGTTTACAAATAACGCCAGCAATGTGCTTCAAAATTGTCGTTGTTATTTTTTCAGGACCAGAAGATTTTCCTTTTTTTTAGATTTTGGATATATTCCAGAACTGTTCTCTTATCTACATGTTTGAACTGGAAGACTGTTTCGTCTGTACGATTTTAAGGATGACTAAGAGGATAGTCGCCAGATTTAGCTTCAATTTTGCTAACAAGTCTAGGCCCGACATTAACAGAGTGGCTATTTAGAGCATTGGCAATTTGTTATGAGTCAGAAACTGTTTTGCTGTCATCTCTGTTTTGCATGATTGTTTATTGATTTAGGGGCCTTATCATCATCGTCATCATCATCATCATCATCAACAGATTGGTCGATTACGACCAACCGTCGCCCTCTGCACCATCAGTCTCCAGCCGTCCTGGTCCTGTGCCAGCCGAACTGCTTCTCTGATTTCCATACCGGTTAGCTGGCGAATTTCGTCCCAGAACCGCGTTTTAGGACGTCCTCGCTCTCTGTGGCCAAAGACCATGCCGGTCAGGAGCACATTGTCGAGGTTGTCGCTGATTAGGATGTGTCCGACGAATTTGAGCTTTCTTGCATTGATGATGTCAATCAATTGATGTTCAAAGTTGATTTGTTCGAGCACTTCTTCGTTGGTTTTCTTCTATGTCAAGCTGATACGAAGCAGACGTCGGTAACACCAGAGCTCGAAGCTGTCAATTCTATTTCTATCAGACTGTTTGAGCGATCAGCATTCAGCTCCGTAGGTGGCAATAGGGAACACTATTGAGGTGAAAAGTCATTTTTTGGTTCGAAGACAGATGTTTTTGTCTTTCCATATCTTTGTTAGAGCGACAGTCGCGTTCTTATCAATCGCAAGTCTCCTTTTTATCTCTACACTGTCATCGTAATTGTCTGTGAAGACTACCTCCAGACAAGTAAATTTTTCGACGTTCTCTATCGGCTCGTTGTCGATTTTGTTGATCGTTTCGTCGTTTTCTTCGGGCTTCTTTCTGATCATCATAACTTTTTTCTTCTTTCGATTGAGAAAAAGTCCTGATTTTTCACTTACATGACGGACTCTGTCTACTAGATCCTGAAGTTCTTCCATACTTTCAGCAATAAGTGCTACATCATCCGCATATCACTGACCCTTCGAATACAAAAAGAGAGTTTCTCAAAATTACTTCGGAGTAGATATTAAACAGGTTTGGGGAAGTGATACAACCTTGTCTTACTCCTTGGCCGATGTCAAACCAATCCATTAAGCTGTAGGTGATTCTCACAGCTGCTGTTTTGATCGCTGTACGTCGATTTCAGTAGGAGGATGATGTATTCTGGGAAGCCCATGTCTTGAATGTTGTTCAAAAGGATGTCGTGTGCGACAGTATCAAAAGCTTTAGTGCAGTCGAAAAAGCAGAGGAACAGATCTTTGTTATGTTCACGGTTCTTTTCGATGACCATTTCTAAATTCAGAACTTGGTTTCTCGTGCCTCTTCCATCTTTGAATCCTGTTTGTTCTTCGGCAATCTCAGCTTTCATTTTCCAATGCATTCTCTTTGCCATGATTTTCAGAAGGATTCTGCTGCTGTGGCTTTTGAGCGCGATGTTCCTGTTGTTAGTGCACTGCAACGTGTCTCCTTTCTTCGGGATTAGTACAAAAATGGACTTCACCCAATCAGCAGGCCACTTCTGGTCATTCCAGACTTTGCAGCAGAGTTTGTGGTAGAAAGCTTCGATGTTCGGACCTCCATTCTTGATTAATTCAGCGGTGATTTCATCTGCTCCAGGACTCTTGTAATATTTAGGATCTTTGATTGCTTCTTTAACTTCATCAATAAGGGATGGAGGTTCAGGTTCAGAAACCATGAGATCCAGATGGATAGGTTGCAAGTTGTCGTTCTTCTCGTACAGTTTGTAGCAGTACCCTCTCCGCCTTTCTTTGATTTTATCTCCATCACAGAGAACTGTTCCATCTACTGACATGATTGTATCAGCTGATGGTTAGAAAGATTTTTTTATCAGATTTTTGATTCCTTGATAGAGTTCTTTGCTAGAGTTGTTGACGGCATTTTTTTCAGTTTTCAGATATTATTGTTCGATGAATTGCTCTTTGTCTTTTCTCATCTCTCTTTGGATTTTTGCGTTTTGGGTTCTGTAAAGAGCTTCGCCTACTGGACTGTCAAGTTTTCTTTGATTAAATCTCTCTTCTGATCTTAATTTCTTCAAGTGTTTCATCAGAGATCCAAGTGGTATGTTTCATTGTTTTCTTGTCAATGGTTTCTGTAGCGGTTCGAGTGATAATTTCTTTGCCAGCATTGGAGCATTCCAGGGGCCTTATATAGTACCTAATGTATGGTTCTCAACATTTTTTTGGAATGCCCTTGTTATCATTGATCAAAGATTCGTAGTGTAACCTTAAAGATGATCTAATAGTATTTGTCACATTATTTCGCAGAAACTTATAAAATTTGGGAAATTTGAGTTTTTTATGGATTTATTCTTGGCCCTACCCCTCTCTTCCATAAGTCTTTTTATTTGTTTTGTAATCCACGGGGCAAGTTGATTTCTAATGTTGTTTCTCCGAATTGGTGCATGTGCATTTAGTAACCTATCAAAAATCTGGGTGGAATTTATCAACCATTAGATTTGGTGATTCAGAAAACGGGGATAGCACTTGCTCCCAATTTACTCCTTTTAGATTATGTAAGAATTTTACTTTCTCGTTAGCTCTTAAACTTCGTATAAGGGTCTACCATGCCCGACTTTATAGCCCCTGAACGAAGAAGATACTTCGGTTTATTTGTTGAAATATTGTATATGAGCGTCTTTCTGATATGGTGTTCATTCTCTTTGTTTGCTCTTACAGCAACTCTTGTATAATCCTTTATCGGTTGCTCATGTTGATACTCATTCTAGAGTTGTTTTAACAGCTTAGTATTCTTATTTTTTGGGTTACTTAAAGTTGCAGTTGGAATCTCCGGATACGACTAATTCCTTATCTTCCCTTTTGTGCTGCCTTGAAATTTTCCTAAAGCTATCAAAAGATGTTAAAAGATGTTATGTCTGTGTCTGGTGTCGATGGTCTATACTACTTTAATGTAATGGAGTTCTCGATGGTAACGCAAAAGTAAAAACTGGCTATTCTTTCTGATGTATCTGCAATGTTACTCGTCATTTCTGCCATTCCCAGACTCTATGCCTCTATGCAATTTGCTTTGCTACATTCTTTTGAAATTTTTTCCAGTATATAAGATATCCGAAATTCATATCCAGATGTGGTTACTTGTGATGG
The DNA here is from genome assembly GCA_018155075.1 of Cassiopea andromeda. Lineage (NCBI taxonomy): Eukaryota > Metazoa > Cnidaria > Scyphozoa > Rhizostomeae > Cassiopeidae > Cassiopea > Cassiopea andromeda. Next base: position 1,303,339 of record WIPJ01000520.1, read on the forward strand.
GATGCGTCTAATTGACCCCAAGTGTGACCAATTAGGACCTATTAACATTCTTTACTTGAGGAGTCCCAATGAGAAAACAAACTCTTTTTGTCTACACAAGACTGGGTTTTGAGTCTTTATGTAAACAGATTCCAAAACACTTGAATGAAAAGACGATCTTGCTTGCCAGATAATCCGAAAATTACCGTCTTTATATGTTTTAGGGAATGCTGGATTTGCAATAAGATGTTGTCCAATGGCCGACTCACAATTAATTTTAGAATTGTTCTTTTTACATATTCGAGGTGGCTGTTCTCTTACGGTATTACTTTTCTTCCTGATGCTCGTGGGGACATGCTTTTCTATTCTGTCTGCTAGTCTCTGCGTAGTGTGTCCTACGTACCGAGCTTCACATCGGCACGAAAATTCATAAACTATACAAATGTTTTGATTGGTAGGAATGCAATCTTTTTTAGGAGATAGTAGTATAACTCTAGTGTTGTAAACCACACGGGGCTTCACAGCATAGTAACAAAATGTAATGGCTTTAATAATTTGATTTTCAAACTTTGATGAAACATTGCCAATCCAAGGCAATGGTAGGTATAACGGGCAAGTCCCCACTAGCATCAGGAAGAAAAGTAATGCCGTAAGAGAACAGCCACCTCGAATATGTAAAAAGAACAATTCTAAAATTAATTGTGAGTCGGCCATTGGACAACACCTTAATTCAAATCCAGAATGCGCCGAAACATATACAGACGAAAATTTTCGGATAATTGGGAAGCAAGATCGTCTTGTCATTTAAGTGATTTGGAATCTATTTACAAAAAGACTCAAAACCCAGTCTTGTGTAGACAAAAAGAGTTTGTTTTCTCATTGGGACTCCTCAAGTAAAGAATGTTAATAGGTCCTAATTGGTCACACTTGGGGCCAATTAGATGCATCCTATCATATATAAGATATAATGAGAAGCTTGAAAATGACTGTAGTAAATTGGAGCTATATATGTAAAGTTTAGAAGTAGGACTTGCTTCAAAAAAATATAATTTATGCAAGTACAGTTGTAGGAAGCATGGATTAAAACCATATTTTCTGTTCCAGGCGAAAGTTGTCGCATCTACTGGTCTCTCAGTTCCAGATGGCCTTGCAGTAGATTGGATAACCAAGAACATATACTTTGCAGAAAGTTCTGCGAGATTGATTTACGTTTGTAATTCCAATGATTCTATACGCACTACTTTGATATCTACTGATATACACATCCCACGTGGACTAGCCATTGATCCAAGAGATGGGTGAGATGCTCATTATATGATTAATTGTTTGCGCATTATCTTAAAGAAAGCAGACTACTTTGCAATTTGTAGTTGAGAGAAAATTGGTATGGCAATCGAAAACTTAAAATCAAACTTGCCTCTTTCACAGTTAAGAATATTGGTGTTGTGGACTGAAGTTACGAACAATAAATATAGTTAAAAAGAAAACTAGCAGAATGCAACGCGAACATGCATATTTACCTCGGTATGCTGGCATTTACAGGATGCTAATCTTGTCCTATTTTGATCATGGTCAGCATGCCTCATTTCAATCCTGGTATGCTGCACAGATTCCATTATATTTTGCCGATCATGTTTTTAGCATGTGCAGGGACGGACTTAAGAGAAAATTATTGGGGGGCTTAAATAGTTGAAATTTTGAAGCTTACCGAATGCTACAGACGGTAGCGACCTGCAATAGCCGCCAAAAATCCAGGGAAACTGTAGCTATTTTTATCCTGCACTTACCACCCGTCTCCCTCCTCCCACTAAACGATGTTGATTTTATGAGGAACTTACATATGAGAATAAACCAATGCTAAGTGCAAAATGACCACAATTGTCTCATGACCAGAACAACATTGTTATAGGGGGAACGGTGGAAGTGCACGAAGCAATAGTTTATTTTCTGGTAGTACTGTATTTTTTTGCACTGTTTGGCACTATTGTGGGGTATGGATGTTTTTTTCTTAATGCAAATATGTAAAACATAAGCAACAATATCACAGGAATGTACAAACAAAAGTGCGCTTTACCACATTTCAAGGACGATACCACGGAGTGTAAGATGTCATGGAAACTCCGCAGTCATTGACATTTTGGACACGCAACTACACGAAACTAAATATACAACTACGATAAACATACAAACAGCAATTATTATAAATTACTAAAAATTTTACTTAGGTTTGCTTTATGTTGTTCATGGGGCTAACTTTGGGAGTCAAAATCGATATACATCTATATCTACAATCTCTGCCAAAAGTACTTGGAACACCAATTAATTAATGCATAATTTCTGATAAAAATGATTTTCTTATCCATGTCGAGCGATGGAAATCCCCTTCCCCCCCAAAACAATGTTGGATTAAGTGTTTATTTGTCAGAGAAGGGTCTGCAGGCATAGCGGCTTTTTCACTACCTTTCAACACTGTATTTAACAACATTGTTTTGAGGGGGAGAGGGGGAGACTACTAAATGAGCAGCAGAAATAACGCAAGTGTTCCAAGACTTTTGGCAGAGATTGTCTGAAAAAGATTTTTAAAACAGTAGGGTTCTGAGAATCAAACTTTCGGAAACTGGGGTTTTTGATAGCGCTGATTTGAATGGCAGTAATGAAAATTACAGGTATTGAGTGGAAAAGTGTTAATTGGAGGGGGAGGGAGGTACACTTCTGCTCCAAGTAGTTTATTGATGAATGTCTACGTATTTACGTTGAATTTCCGAAGATTTTCATAACAATGGAACTGAATGCCTCAGGAAGAAATACCATATTGCTTTTTAAGTTGCAAGACATTTTTGGAAATAATCTTAATTCAGTTTCAGTTGATACATTAGGAAGATCGCTAGTATATATTAGAAAACGTCACACCATTAATCGAATATATTAATCGAACAAAGAGCGATGGCAACAGGAAAAGGCGTGAGAACCGTTATTTAGGGCTGCCCAGAGACTTCTGAGACACTAGTGTACAGAGAAAGATATGGCCACTTCCTAAGTGAACTGAAAAATTAAAGTCTGTAGTTTAGCGCTGGAGAATCTGCTGTTGGTTGTAGTTTATGAGACCTCTAGACCTTGAACCAATGAGGCCCATGACAATGAGACCATGTGGCGGGCTTTCCCCCCCCCCTCTGCTTTCCCATCTCGGCAACTCTGGGTACATGCATATATAAAACTTGAATACAAATCTTCTCTAGCAAGTATTTAGCTACTTTTAGTACGAAATGCTATGAAATTCGATATCATTGAATTGAATTGAATTGTCAAGGCATGAAGATGTTGCAACGAGTAACCATGACGGCTTACCATTGCATTATTGTTTATAAAAAGACAAGGAAATACTCTTCATCTCTATAACTTTTCACAAAGGGGTGTGTGAAAGCATACTACAAGCTTACTTAAGTACAACCAAATCTGGTGTAGGTCTTTTGAGAAAGGCAGAGAAGTTTCACGGTTAACCATTTTTCAAGAAATGAATTCCATTCTATTGATATTGATATGCGGAAA
>WIPJ01000520.1:1309054-1323406 GCA_018155075.1 Cassiopea andromeda
CCGTGCTATTTATCGCTTTTACTAAACTATGAGTAAAGCAATATACATTTCTCTTTTTCTCAACGCAGAACAAAGCCTTGTACCACTTTTAGCAAAGTTACTGTCTTGAATACTTGTATGTAATAGAAGGGGGGAAGGGAGAACAGAATGGTAAACCGTTGTTTCACTGGGCTCTGTTACCATTACACAAGCATTGCTGGTTGTTGTCGCTATGGATTAACAATGATCATTCAAAAGTCAACAGGAAGTTAGCAAGACAATTACCACACAGGTTCACTGCCTTTTGTTCCTGGAAACTAAATTGGTGTTGGAAATGAAAGAATCGCCGTCGTACATGCATCATGCCAGTTTCACGATCCTCTAGTACAGAGCTCTTTACAAATGATATGGGTGTTTTCGAGGTGGAAAACACCGGGGTTCGCGGTAAAATTCAATAGCTTACTGTAGTTCGTTTTGGCGCACCAACTTGCACGGCAAGCCCTTCTAGTAGTAGTAGCATATCACTTCACAGAAGTATGAGGGGTGACCAACTGAGGTAATTTAGAAAAGTGACTTCCGTGTCTTCAATCTCAAGCCATTCATACAACCAACAAGCTGGAGAAAGGAATACGATAACTATGGCCCTCAATGGATCGGGAATAAATGTTTATCCACAGATTGCAGGGGCAATAATTTATGCATTACGACTTTTGCCTCAACCTAATGCCAGCAGTGCAATAACGGCATCTGAAGAAAGTACCCTCTCAATCCACTTTTCTGCAAATCTCCAGTGCGTATTCTAGCCACTCATCCTTGCAATTTTACAGGCTATTAAACAGCCTAAATCAAATAAAATTATCTTCCTTGTAAATGTAGACTAGAACATGACACACAATAGCAGGAGGCATGACTTTAAATATGAATAAGTTCTCTCATAGAGTTCATTATTGATGACGTCATAAGAATAAATTTTTGGAACTTTTATATCATGACCGCATGGAGTGAGAGAGCACCATAAAATAGACATGTTTTGCCAATTTTGAGTGAATATTGTCTAAATAAATGGAATACGACCAATTGACGATCGAAAACGTGCCATAAAGACCACTGTATTCTTCTTCTGGCTGTAAACGCTTAGAACCAGACTCAAAATTCAGTGATTGGATAGGAACTATGTCAGCATTCAATTGCATATATCTCGGAAATTATTTTTCAGATCGCGCCGAAATTTTTCGAGTGGAGCTATTTCTAAGTGCTTTCTCGGAATTTAAAGCCAAAATCAAAATATTCTAAGCATAGAATTTTCGTGACGTCACACTGCTGAACTCTATTGTGAACATAGAAGATCTAGTATATATAGATCGGCCTACCCGCTATTCTATGAGATTCATAACGCTAAAAGTATCACCAATGAATTCAGCGTCATAGAAAACCCTATATTCCATACATGCATCACAGTGGTGTGGTGTCGAATTCCATACCTACCTCAGACAATCTCTGCCAACAGTACTTGGAACACCAATTAATTAATGCATAATGTCTGATAAAAATGATTTTCTTATCCATGTCGAGCGATGGAAATCCCCTTCCCCCCAAAACAATGTTGGATTAAGTGTTTATTTGTCAGAGAAGGGTCTGCAAGCATAGCGGCTTTTTCACTACCTTTCAACACTGTATTTAACAACATTGTTTTGAGGGGGAGAGGGGGAGACTACTAAATGAGCAGCAGAAATAACGCAAGTGTTCCAAGACTTTTGGCAGAGATTGTAGGTACGTTTAGCGACAAATCTGAATGAAATTTTGCCCAGTGAGCCTAACCATCCAAGAACAAAACAAATCTGTTCAAACTGTAAAAGAAGGGGGGTTTTGACTATGCGAGACAGGCGATGTTTTGTTAGTCAAAACGACCAATTTGTGAATGAACTCGAGAGTAAGTTCCAGTACATGTTTATTAACATCACTAGGAAGGTCTTTATCACTGTAAAATAAAAGTTGCAATAGATGCTTGGTAGAAAAGGTACTGACTTGAACAAATGGTAGTAGCACTGCTGAAATTCTAGCGAGAAGATCTCGTCGATAGTTGTAATATGAAGGGCAAAGCCGAAAAAGTGCACTATCATTTGTAGGGTACAAAGGATTTATGGTATCCTTAAGATTGTGCTTAAACGTATGGAGATTTAATTTACTAAGATTGACTCTTATTTGGGAAAGATATGATACACCTATTGCGTCATGAATACCAAAGATAGATCTCTCAGGGGGATGAATTTTTCACAAAAGCTTATGTTTAAGCGCAGCAACTAACGGTGTGTTTCTAATCTCTGGGTCAAAGGTATTCCACTCAGATATGCAATCAAGATAAGAACTGGATTGAAATTTTTCAGTTCTTGCCCCTATTCGCCAGACAGAAGCATGGTTTCGAAGAGCATATTTGGACTGATGAGGTGTTGCAATTCGATCTTTAATATACTGGGGAGTGAGATTATTCATGATCTTGTAGAATAAAGTCACACGTCTACTCCACCTACGACAACTTAGCGACTCCGAGCGAAGACTTAAATATATTTTCTCTCGCGATGGTCCCTTCCATGGTATTTTCATGAACATTGACCAGATTCAATTTTTTCCGTTAAATCTGGCAAAATGATGGTTTTGCTATAATCACATACTTTAGCTGGAATATGATAAATATCACCTCCATAGTGTAGGTAAGGATGCACATAGAGCTTGTACAAACACTAAGGGTATGTCTCGGTAAATATATGGAGATATATTTTAACAAGCTGATCCCCATTGTCGCTTTAGAGATGGAAGATTTAATATTTACTGAAAAAGCAAGTTTTGAGTCCAAAATAAGACCTAAATGCTTATGTTCGTCAATTTGCTTTACCGGTATGTTATTAAAGAGTATAACAGGGTGATCCATTGCAAGTCTTTCTTTGAAAACCGTGATTCGACAGCCCGTTTGTGCGGATCAGGATTGAACGACATTCTCCATTTATGTGCCCACTGACTTACTAGTGAAAAGTCATGGTTGAAGTTTTCAGAAGCAGCATTTGGATCTTGATCAACTGTAAACAATAATGTGTCATCAGCAAAAAGCTTAACATTGCACTCCAGATGAGCAGTGAGATCGTTGATATAGATGAGAAATAGCAAAGGTCCTAGCATAAAGCCCTGGGAGTACCCCCGCCAAAAAATTCCCCATGAAGATCGTTGACCATTCAAAGCAGTCCGCTGCTTTTTGCCCTTGAGAAAACTTTGACAAAGAGATGACAGGTTGCTTGACATCATATCGTTTCAGCTTACAGATAAGGCCATCATGTCAAACTCTATCGAATGCTTTTGAAATGTCCTGGTATACAGAACGAATGTCAAGTGGAGGGTTACAATCAAATGCTTCATCAATTGAGTGAGTCATTGATAGTAATTGATTAGTTGTTGAGTGGACGAAAACCTGATTGAGTGGGATGAAACAGCTGATATGAAGCAAGATGGGAATATAAATAGTTGCAAACAAGGTTTTCAAGCATTTTCCCAAACATTGGTAGGAGAGAAATAGGGCAGTAATTAACTATCAAATTGTTTTCGTTTTTCTTATGAACCGGGAAAATATTAGCACACTTCTACACTTCAGGAAACAGACCATTTCTCAAGTAGTTTGTGAAAATTATATTAAACGGAGTCACTAATGAGGCATCACTTAGTTTAATCATTCTTCTGGATATTTCATCCCACCCATGTGCCTTATTGTGATTAAGAGATCTCATAACAGCCAGTATTTTTTCCTCAAAGATAGCCACATCATCTATCAAGGTGTAGTTTACTGTGGTATGGTCTCGTGGTATTTCACTACTTGTACTAATTTGTGTACATTGAAGAACGAAATAGCCATTAAACAAGCGAGCTTTTTCAAAAAAAGGTCCGTTATGAATAATCCATTCTCAAGAAGGGTTGGTATAATGGGAGTTTTCGCTTAATTCAAGACAGTAGCAAAGACCAATAGGTTTTACTGGATGTCCTGGGATTTGCTAGAGATTCGCCAGTTGTGAGAAAATAATTTTGTGTAGCTTCATCAAACTTTCTTGTACCATCAGATATCATCTTTTGTATTCCTTCAAACTTACTAGCTGGCCGACCGTTCTTCACAAAGATTTTATAGGCATGACTCTTTTTCCTTAGAAATATCTTTATTGTTTGTGTAGCCCAGGGTGCTTGACGAGGATTTATCGTTTTGATTTGATTTTGGATAAAATTAGAATAAATATTCTGAAGGACTTCGTTGAGTAGCTTGACTTGCCCATTAGGGCAAGAATTCTTGTTAAAGTGCTCATACCATTTAAACATTTCAATAAATTTCCTAATGGCAACAAAATCTGCTTTATCATTCTGCCAAATCCTACGGGTATAAGGAGGTAGTGATATATTCGAAACGGAAAACCTTCCGTAAATATTTTGATGGTGACATTAACTATGTAAAGACGGATGGACTCCAAAATCTATAATATGGTTGGGATGATCAGTGAAAATAAGATCAATGCAAGAATAGGAATCGCCCATTAATAGGATTGGCTCAGAAATCAACTGATGAAGACCGATATCACTGGTTGTTTGCTCGAATAATGTTCCCTCAATATTTTCAGAATCATTTTCCCACCAATGAGTTGAGGGACAGTTGAAATCACCCATGATGATCACACAATAGCCATCTTAAGGATGCAGTTTGGAATGCAGAAGTTCAAAGTTTATTGTAAGGTTGTTAAAATCACTCCAATAATGTCCCGGACTCCTATAAACCACAACGAAAAAGTATGTTTTATAACTCACTTGCAATTCACAAACAACGCACTCAGGGACAGTCACTAAATCGGGACGATTTTTAGAGGGGAGAGAATTCTTTACATACAGCCCAACACCACCCATCTTTATGCTTTTGAGGGTGGTTATTTCTATGCAAAGAATAGCCATCTAGTGAAAGTCTTTCTTCATAGACGGTACTATCTATGACGAAAGACTTTCACTAGATGGCTATTGAGATGGCTAAGACTTTCATTAGATGGCTATTTCACTAGATGGCTATGAAGAAAGACTTTCACTATATGGCTAGATGGGTATGAAATTTGAAGGATTTAAGATATTGGACCGCAATCAATAGAACCGAGGGGGCTTATGCGGGCGCTGATTACGAGAGTCACAAAAGTTTTTGCGTTAATGAACCCTGTGACGTCACATTGACGGAAATGCTCAGTAGAAATAAAAAAGATCATTTGATCAACATGCTTTTTCTACCAGGATGCGTTGGAAGTAGTAACTAGCATGCGGAGGACCCAAACATTGTTGGCGCCTCTGATGAGAGGAGGCATTAGCCTGAGGGGGGAAGAAATATCTGAATCGTGGTGAGGGTGCTGATAAACAGCACACATGCAGATTGCTTATTGATTTGCAAGAAACCTTTCCAATACATATAAGAACAGCACTGTGGGACGGGGCAATTATCGCTCAAAATCTGGAGAGAGCTTGAAAAAGAAAGGCCTAGTAGATTACGTATTTCAAGTGAGCATAAAAATGAATCGTCTGTTGAACTATCTCCATCCGACATCCACCTGTGAAGTCTCTCAGTTATCAATAATGGAGCACTTAATGAATATAATTAAAGGCTTGGCATTGGCAAAAACTGGAATTTCGCAGGTAAACGCATTTTCTATAGTATAAAGTGCGGTATGTTCGTAGTAAAGAGAACAGCGCGGCCACTTAAAGGTAGGATAGCTGGAGTAGTTGGAGGAAGTAATTGAAATATAAAATGGTCAATGTTGCAGATTCGAATGTAGTTTATACAAATCAGTGAAAAGGTCTTCCAGTTCCACAATTCCGTTTCTGCTTGACTACACGCTATGTTATGAGCTATTCAAAAATCAGTGTTATTTTGTGCAGCCTTAATTTGTGCTTTAATCATGCCTCTTTAGAGCCAACTAAACAGCTTCTGCCATAAAGTAGAATTGAATGTTCCAGCTGTCTTTTACGTTTTAATGACTGAAGTAATGCTAAACTTTTGCCACTAACAGGGTATGCGATAAATAGCGAGTACGTTAATACGCTTTTTTGATGCGCTGTAATAGAATGCCTTGCCAGTTAACACCACTGATCTCAAAAAAAGACTGGATAGAGCTTCCTATTGTTTCGAGTCACGTTTTATGTATCCCACGAAATTCGACTCGCGCCATATTGGACGTACCAAAAGCTGTGGGATGCTATGGGAAAGCGATATGGACCTCAGTGATCAACCTTTGGGTATTCAAATTGAAAAAAAAACGAAAATTGAACAAAATGAGTGCAGAAGCGATAGTGAGGGTAGTGATGACGAAGAATCGCATTTAAAACGGCAATTTCCACGATCATTTCATTCGTAAGTAGCAACCATATAAGTTAGCTAGGCCGAATCATACCTTTCTTATTTACTTCATAGATATTTGCAAATACTTTCTCAAGGTGGCAAATACTGAAAAACATACATGCAGTGTATTAGCAACGTATCTTGCTAGTGTAGTAAATACTTTAAAAACAAAATCCTACGTAGAGCCTCGTAAACTTTGATACAAGGACTAAATTCTGAGGAAATTCTTTGACCTTTGATAATGGAATGTGATATATGAGAACGCAACTTCAAGTTTAGAAGTTTTAAAGTGAGGAAACTTTTTGCAGATTTCCTAGTAATCAAGACAAAAAGCGGAAGTGGCTCCGTCACATTAGGCGTGATAATTGGAATCCTGTGAAACACTCTCTCATATGCTGTGATCATTTCCTTGAGAGGTATATAGATAGAACTGGGCAGTGTATTCGACTCAGGGATAATGCTGTACCAACAAGATTCAAGGCATTTCCGAAACACTTGAAGACGGTAAGAAGCTAAACCTGACAATAGTAAGCTTTCACAGTTACAATGAAATATGAAAACGATGCATATCTAATAGTTTTAAAGCTATAATTGTATGACACTCATTTGGAAATCAATTGAGATATTGGACCATTTCGTTAACTGTCATTACTAATTTGAATCTATTATCATCAAAGCTAAAATAGCATTTTGAAGACAGATCAATATTTTTGCAGTGAGGTGACTTAAGAAAAGTTCGCTGTATATGGTTGTCTATCCTATGTAGATAAGAAGTTAACTGATAAAAATACATGCTTAGGATCATGAGTGAATTCTAGGGGGCTCAAGGGGGTTGAGCCCCTTGTTAAATTTGCTGGTCATTTTGGGGCTCACTCCCCCAACCTTTTTTGTATTAATCTTGATTTTCAAAATGCATTCACCTAATTGAAAAAAATGTACTTGATTACAAATAAGCCTCATCCATTTTATGACATTGCACCTAGACCCCCTTTGTTAAAATTTTTACAGAAGTCACCTCTGTTGAGCAGTAAAAATGCTGGTCTGCTTTCATAAAAGGCATCTAGTTCCTTGGATTATGCTGTTGTGAGAAAAATTACTGGAGATAGTTTTAGCATTTCCAATGAGAACTTGCATTTGCAAGCTCTGGAATCTTATTGGAAATTGCATTACATCTCTTTGGAAATTAAGTTAAAATAATTAGAAAGTGGCTATTTATAACATTGTTGCGTATCACTAGACAATGAAAGAACGTCAACCACCTAAGAGATCTGCTCAATCAATGCCACAGTCAATAATATCTGCCCTATGCAAAGATGAAGAGCCATCTCCAAAGAGAATTTGTCATGCAGATCATAGCTACTGCAATGAAGATTCCCCAAATAAACTGAGGAGAGATGTACAAAAAAGTAATGCTAAAGTTATTGCTTTACAGAAAAAAATAAAGGCACAACAAGGAAAGCTAAGGCGTTGGAGACTTAAAATAACTTCACTAAAAACTGTTGTAAAACATTTGAAAAAACAGCAATTGATTTCACCATCCTGTGAAGAAGTTCTAAATCAAACAGTCTCTGGAATCCCATTAGAGTTGATGAAGAGGTTGAATGATGGCAAACCATCTGGAAAAGGCTGCAGGTATCCACCAGAACTGAAATCCTTTGCTCTTACACTGCAGTTCTATTCTGCAAAGGCATATGAATTTGTTAGAAGAACCTTCAAACTCTGTCTACCACACCAATCTCAAAAAAGAAAATGGTATACCAAAATACCTGCAGATCCTGGATTTACAGAACCAGCATTTATTGCTCTTAAGGAAAAGGCAGATTCCGCCAAAAAAGAAGGCAGAAAACTTGTTTGCTCCTTAATGCTAGATGAAATGGCAATAAGGAAACATGTATGCTGGAATGGGAAGAAGTTTCCAGGATATGTAGATATTGGAAATGGAGCAGATGATGATTCACTACCAGTTGCAAAAGATGCTTTGGTCTTCATGGTAGTTTGCATCAATGCATCTTGGAAAGTGCCATGTGGTTACTTTTTTTATTGATGGCCTCAGTGGTCCAGAACGTGCAAATCTGGTTACAATTTGCATTCAACGTCATTCTGAGTCTGGAATAAAGATAATATCAGTGACATGTGATGGGCCATCCTGTCATTTTTCAATGTTGTAAGAGCTAGGGGCTTCTTTGCACCCCCAGAACTCCAAACATCATTTCATCACCCCATTTTTGAAAATGAGAAGGTGTATGTTATCTTGGATGTATGTCACATGCTCAAGTTGATGAGGAATACTTTTGCTGAGTATGGGGTGCTGATAGACCAAGATAATAGAAAGATATCTTGGCAGTATGTAGTTGAGCTTCAAAAGCTGCAGGAAACTGAAAGTCTGAGACTGGGTAGTGCAAACACACTGAAGCTGAAACAATTTATTGGATGTGATGCAACTGTTAAGTTTCTTCGCACAATTGATCGTCTACTTGATATACTAAATTCACGAACTCTATTTGCAAAGGGGTTTAAATCTGCCTTGCGTGCAGCTAATAAAGCAGTTTGGTATCCATTCCTTGAAGTAGCATTTAATTACATTCTTGAATTGAAATGCTCCACTGGACAACCTATGTACCAGACACGTCGGAAAACTGCATTTATTGGATTCTTAATTGCAATTGTCAGTGTTAGGGGTATTTATATGGACTTGGTTGAAAAAGCAGAGGCTCCATTGAAATATATTTTAACCTATAAATTTAGCCAGGATCACTTCGAACTCTTTTTTGGTGCAATTCGATCAGCTGGAGGACTTAATAACAATCCCACTACACAGCAGTTTACAGCTGCATACAAGCGTTTATTGCATAGAAGCAGCATTAAAGGAGGAAATGGGAATTGCCATACAAGAGAGAAGGTTGATATTCTCCATGCCATTAGCAATACATACTACACAAATGGGAATGATATGGCAATGTCATCAATATCAGAGGCATCTCTTATTAGAAAATATGATTTGTCAGAAATGTCACATACTGCTGATAATCATGATGAAATGGCCTGCCCAAGCATAGTACATCTGTCTGAATTCAAAGAAGCTGCCATCTCATATATAGCAGGGTTTGTAGCACAAATGGCTACAAAGCAACTTATCTGTGCTGCATGTTGTATTGCACTTGGCTCCAGGAAAGGCTATACTTCATCTAACTTTATCCAGTTAAAGGATCGTGGCAACTTGTTCCAGCCAACATCTAGTGTAATTCGAGTTTGTAAGGAAACTGAAAAGTGCATTCAAAGGATGGTCTTGGCTACTGACGGAAAGCTCCCACAGTGTATCGGTTTATCTGACGCTATAGCTGTATCGGTACTGGGCTATTTAGGATCATCAGATATCTTTACTGAATTAAAAGGTCATGTGCTAGAGTCTGCAGTTGACGACAACCATATCTTTCAACTAATAAAGATAATAGTAAAATGTTACTGCAAGGTACGATTTTATCACCTTGGGAAAGAAACCACCGACAAGATAGGTGGCACAAAAATCAGGAAAAAGTTATCGAAGCTCATTCTCTTTAAAAGTCAGTAACAGTCGGTTTGCTTCGGAGGACATAAGTGTATTGAAATAGACTTACCAGTTAGCTTTCATTTATTGCAGATTTTTATATCCTTCAAGACCATTGTAACTTTCGTTTTCGAGCCGGTCTACGCTAGGCCTCCCAGTAAATGCACTTGCTGTAATACTTCGTGCACTTGAAAACACAAGCAAATATAGATGCCAATAACACTCAATTTCTCGAACAAAGAATATGTTCCCAATGCATCACCATGTATAATTGGGGCTCTTACAATTCTTCCTAGCCCTAATCAGCACACTGGTACGTCCAATATGGCCGCCGAGGTTGTTATGTTGGCATAACTCATAGAACAATAGAAGCTCTATCCAGTCTTTTTTTGAGATCAGTGATTAACACGCTTCTTTTCTAGAATATTTTGCAATCGAATGTCTCGCTAGCTAGCACAGTTTTTCTTCAGAACATTTTATAATCGAAGATCCATTCAGTTGAAACACTAATTGCAAACTGTTTATATAGCGTCTCTTCTATCAATAAGGTACCTAGGTAATATGACCAAATATACCATAGGAAGGTGGATAATAATAATAGCAATAATAATAAACAATTCATTTAAAGTTAGCAACTATAATAGCACTAAGCTAATTAAAGCGGACTTTAAAGAAGATACGACAACAGAATAATTAGAAAAATCCTAAATTTACAATAAAATTTTGCACAATTTGCAGCACAGAATGGAAATTATTCACGTAGAAGAAAGAGGGCTCTGAACTCGCAGGAGGAGCGAGCGAAAGACTGTTTTGAGTTCATGTCCTCTAGAACGTCGGAATACGCCCTTCTGGCAAGTTGGACTAATATTATATTGATGATTGATTTCTAATCAGAGAAGGAATACATGCCCTCTGCTGAATCTCTTTTGAATTTGATAGTGAAGCAAATTAAGCCACATTTCAGCTATTTATGCCTGTTTCAATTTAACCTGAGGCTTCGTCATCATTAGGATAGTTGCCAAAAGAGCCTTGTTTGTATTTATCAGTACATCATTGCCAGGCTTTGAAATTAATACTTTTAAATGAATTTCTTTTCCAAAATCTGTAGAAATTTGATTTCTTATTCATAGAAATTTTCCTGTTTTGTACAACAATAAACCGAGGTGAAAGGGATTTTATTATATCTATCTTGCCAAGTACAAGATCGATTACCGGACCAAGAGCTCTCCTTCAATAATCATTTTAATTAATAAATTTACTGGGTATTGCAGCTTGGCACCCTTGAGTTCACTTGCTAGTTGCAGAGATTGCTACATGTGATGTGTTTCTGGAAAGTCAAGGAAAAATCGCATAAAGAAAACATCTTATATAAAGAACTGGAGACAAGCCGTCTAGCCACTGACTACTTTGCGAGACACTGTTTTCTCTTTCCAATACGGGTATAATTTGAGTGGTCAAAAAGTCTATAAGATATTGGCTCTTATCACATTTCAAACATTGATAACATCGAAGCTCTTGTTGAGCTTGAGAGCCAATCTCATTACATAAATGAACTAAGTAATCATGAGACTTTCACCCCGTGCATTGAACTTTAAACCTATAAGGCCGCTACTGGGTAAGTACTAAGCTATTGCAGGATTTACCGAATGGTATGAAAATATTGCAGAATTACCGAATGGAGCTTCAACTTTTGGAGGGTATCGCACCACCTGCATCCCCCAGTTAGTCTGTCTATGAGCATATAGTTGCATTTGAGACATCGGTAACACGAATTCGAGTCTTTTAAAAGTTCTAAAATATGTACCTACCTTTTGTATAAAATTTAGAGCATCTGCAAACTGTGAAAAAAATATTTTGCAGCCTTTTTGAGGTTCTAGTATCATACATGACAGGCTATTGTTTGCCAAACGAGGGCACTGGTCTAACTATTGTTTCAGAATATCTACTAATTTAACATGATTTACTACGCGCACTTTTTCAACTTTTGGGTCAGTATCTGCTACCATTTTTAATTTACAGGCAACCAAATTACAATAAATTTTGCTTTATTGGTAGTGCGATTTTAAATGTTAACTTTACGTGTTGAAGGAATACTTCTTAGATCTAAGGTGTGACTATGTTTATCTAAACCTTTCAATCTTAACTCTTGGTATATTTAGTGTAGAGTTATCAAGCAATCTGACTTCCAAAGTTTTTTCGAGTTACTTTATTTTTCACGAAAATTTGAAAATTTCAAAACTAAATATCGTAATAACGCGTTTTGATGGTACTCAGTGATCAGTACTTATGGCATGTAAGTAACTGCAAATAACACCATTAATTTAGTAACAGCCTGTATGCCCTAATTTTTGTTATTAACTACAATTCATTAATTTCACCAGATAGAGAGATGCTATAAACCCATTTTCCGCTACGACAGTTTACTCGAGTTCAACCTAGTTTAGTAAAATTTTGTGCAGTGGTGAGAAAATTAGTAACAACGGTGGGAAAATCAATCAAGCCTCGTTCTCTGTGACTGTAACTTCGTCTCTTCTCCAACAATGTGAGAGCTTAGGAAGGTTTTTCTACTGAAAAACATGATAGTGAACTTTCCGGAGATTTGTGTAGACTTGATAACCATGCTAGAAATTTATAGTGAAATTAGTGGATTCGGGGAGATTATCTGTATTTTTCTCATATAAGATGCTTACATCACTGTGGCACAGAAATGTAGACAAGCCATTAACTACTAACAGCACTTTACTAATGATGTCCATTAACCCAAAAATGGAAATATTGTTTCTATTAGAAAATATGAAAAATGACGATTTGCTGTAAAAAAGAAAGGCAGACGCTGCAGGAGAACGTTTTTTAGGAGATTTGAAAAGTTGACAAAAATAAAACACATTGGAGACCTATTTGATTGGTCTTGATACAACTAAGATGTTGCATTGACATTTCACAATTGAGATATGTAATTGAGATGTTATAAATTTTGAAAAGAAAAATGGAAAAAGTTGAGATTTGAAGAGTTATGAGGAGAAAATTAAGGATAAGAAAGTTTGAGGAGTTTCATGGAGGGATTGGAGCACTGAATATAATTTTTGATACCAAGGGTGCTTTCTCCTCGGATAGATTAGGTACCAAAAAGGCTCGGTTTTGAAAAGTTACCCTCTATGTTATGGTCAATCTGTTTTTATAGTAATATCCATAAAATTGTTCATATCAAGTTACATTTCAGTATATTTTATATCTTTATTGTATAAATGTCCATTTACTGCTGCATACTAACTGGTGGCTTGTATGCATAGTGGAATTTTAAATGTAAATGAAACTGGAAATGAAGCCATTTAAGGAAATTTTAATGAGAAAGATTTTACTCTTGTGCCTATTATGTAAAAGATGTCTTGAGAGACAAAATTTCAACAGATCAAACATGACTTTGCTTTATGTGGAAGATAGAGAAAGATTGTTGTATAACCAAACAGGTTAATGCTAAATAAATTCATAAGTAACAATTCGAATACAGGAATAAAATTGTGCATATCTATGAACTTTCATAAATTCCCAATAGACCTACTCTTACCTCTTGATCTTTCAGGCATAAGAGTAATATTTGTAGCAATTCATACCTCTTCACAGTCTTAATAGGGGATCACTTTGATTGAATTAACCTATCCTGAACCTAGTGGGAACCATGGGTAAGTACATCACTTGCAAGAATACTACACAAAGAACATGAGCCGAGCAAAAACCTTTGGCCAATTCCTGAATTCAATTTACCATACTCTTGGGAACCCAATAGTAGGTCCCCCGATAGCAAATTTTATAATTTCACTTCCCATTTCCATTTCTTAAAACCTAATTTATTAACATCTCAACCTAACTAAACATTTTGAAGCTCAAAAAGGATGATTAATTGAAAAATAGCATTTTTACGGAGACAAATCGAAACAAAACAAGAAAACAGAAACAAGTACAAAAACACACTTGTGTAGACGTTCAAAAAATAGCCGTTATTGAAATTGAATTGTTTTTTAGTACTTGCAGGGAGGTTAATAACATTTAATTTATTGCACCTTTTGGCATTAACTAGTTTTTACTGATAAATGCAATGCTCTTGGCCTTTCACTAATTTATAGGAAGAAGAGAGCATTCGAGAAAGATTCGTCTTCAAAGGATAAAATTGGCCTCACTCAAAAATAATTTTGCGATATAGACGGGTACAGCATCGAAGGTCGGAATTGATCGTAAACAGCGTTGTACTGCATTGTTTGAAGCCAAATCCTGAAAGGGAAATTTGGTGTGAAGTTCGCAGTGAGAGCTGTTTGGATTACATAGTTAAGAGACAATTTAAGGACGTTGACTGGATGACACAGTTAAGAGACATTACATTACACACACACACACACACACACACACACACACACACACACACACACACACACACACACACACA
>WIPJ01000520.1:1323597-1335294 GCA_018155075.1 Cassiopea andromeda
TATATATATATATATATATATATATATATATATATATATATATATATATATATATATGTAATGTAATGTAATGTGTATGCGTGTGTATGTTTGTGTGTGTGTACTTATATTCAGCTACTAAAATAGCAGAAAAATGACATAGGAAATCGTCAAAATCGAGTTGTAGACCTTGTTGTCTCTTGTTCAAAAATTTTCGGCCATAGTTGACCAGTTTATCTTTTGAATTAGGACACCAGTGGGTATATTATAGCTACTCTTTCTCACTGTTCTGGTAATGCGATTTTGTAAATTCTTCAGTGTAAGCAGCCTGGTCCCCACAGATATAAAAATAACAAAGTGCTTTATAGTGGAATATAGAAAAGTAATGGATTTTGGATTTCAGTATTTATCTTATAAATGTTTAATCAACGTTGTTAATAATGTTCAAATTCATTAAATGCAAAACGATATTTTAGTTTTCTTTATCCAAGACATTGTTTTCTTACTTTCATGTATTGTGTGGTTTACGTTGCCATGTATATTGTATAGATATTTGTAGCTTCTTTGTGTCCACTATGAGATACTTGTGGCACACTATTATTTTTCCCCATAATTACTACTTTTATTTATGTTTTCTTTCAGATTTCTTTTCATATCTGACTGGGGGCTAAACGCTCATATTGAACGTGCTTGGATGGACGGAACCAATCGACATTTCATTGTTACTGAGAAAATTGAGTGGCCCAATGGTCTTACATTGGATTATGCAACAAGAACTGTTTATTGGGCAGATGCCCGTCTGGATTATATTGGTGCAACTGACTATTTTGGTCATGGTAGACGAAAAGTTGTAGATGGAGTAAAGCATCCATTTGCGCTTACCTTATTTGAGGAGAACTTATATTATACTGACTGGGCACACAGAGGAATTGTTAGAGTTAGCAAAGATGGATATACTTCTGTGGGTAAAGAGATAATGAAGGATAACCTAACTCGACCAATGGACATTCATGTTTATCATTTGTCTCGTCAGCCTACTGCTTATAACCCATGTGAACATAGAAATGGTGGGTGCCAACACCTGTGTGTTATTTTGCCTAAGAGAAGGGCTGCATGTCTTTGTGGATATGGATACCAAAGATCACAAGATAATAAAAGCTGCAGTGCTATAGGATCATTCCTTCTTTATGCAAGAAATTCAGAACTTCGTGGTATATCACTTAACCCATCTGAAAAGCATGATTCTGTAATTCCTATTCTTGGAATGAACAATATTGTTGGAGTAGATTTTGATTCAAGGGATGAAAAGGTCTTTTTTACGGATGTAAAACTTGGCAAGATAGGCATGTCTCCATTAGATGGCTCTTCTCTTCCAAAGTTTATCATCTCTGGTGATTTGCAAAATCCTGATGGTATATCTGTTGATTGGATCGGAAGAAATATATACTGGACAGATGCAAGAACTGTAGGCACTCCTGAAATTGCTGCTTCCAGATTAAATGGGCAATTTAGGAAAACACTCATAGCCAATGGTCTTCAAAGTCCACGAGCAATAGCTGTCCATCCAGTTAAAGGGTGAATTAAAAATTGCTCATGTTTCTTTACTTTATTTTTTTAATTGAGATATTAATAATTTATCCATTCTCGCTCTAGATGAAAAGCATGGGATCATATACTTTTAGCTTCAGTGGCATTTTCCTAGCCAAGAACACTGCCAAGTACAAATTTCAAATTGATATTGAACTGGACTTTGTCCTATTCTATTTCTGAAAAACTTTCCGTATAATCTATTCCGCTGTTGTTCAATGGAGATAATGACAGCTTAGTCATTGCTTTGTCCTTGTTTGATCAATTAACCATGATTTTGCATAGAGGTATTTATTGCTTTATTTGCTCGTTTGTCTAAGGTACCTCTTCTATACGGATTGGGCACGGCCTGCAAAGATTGGCAGATCTTATATGGATGGCTCTCATCATATTCTTCTTATAAATGGTAGCAAAATCGGCTGGCCGAATGGTTTGGCAATAGATTTTGAACAGGACTTCATTTATTGGGCAGATGCAAAAACTGATACAGTTGAAAGAATGCATGTGGATGGTTCAGGCAGAGAGATTGTCATTTCAAATTTACGACACCCGTTTGGATTAGCCTTGAACAGTGATAGAATATTTTTCTCTGACTGGCAGGATCGAGCTATTATTTCAGTTTCGCGGAGAAATATTACTGAAAGGGTTGTTTTACGCAAGGGACTCGTTGGTCTTATGGAATTGCAGGTGTACGATCGTGCACTACAGAAAGGTATCCCTGATCCCTGTTTTCTTCCACATGTCAAGTGCAGCATGAGTCAAGGCAAAATTGAATTTTAGTAATACATTATTATCTTTCTGTCACAATTTTTCATTTAGTAATCTTTGGACACTTAAAATAGGACGGCAGGATGTTGCTTCCCTTTCATATAAGCTCACAAGTATCTCTTTTAGCATTATCCTGTGATGCTTCTCATAAAGGCTCCTGGCCTGTACTTAATTCTTCCGCATTTTAGGGGTGTCTATTCAGGGGGAATTTTATAAAGAGGATGTTTATTAAACATTTTAAGTTTATTTTTTTTGCAAGTGTTAACCAAAGATAAAATCTTACAAAATTTCTACAATATTAAACAAAAATTATGAGACAATCTTGAATTTCTACAAGAGTTTGAATTTCTTTCACATTTCCACATCTCTCATTGTTACCGTAATGGTATTGAATTGTTTCCCTATCATTCATTCGTGGTCTGAGGGGAAGAAAGCTACTCAATTACTTTTTGGCAAGGCTGGACCTAGGGAATAATAATTCGTCGAAGCGCACCAGAAAAGACACATAATTGAAAACAGCATACTTTAAACTTGATATTTCTGCATTCTTCATTTCATTTCCATTTAAAGAAGGCAATTATCATTGATCAAAAAATACTTGCAAATCATAAATCAAGTACTTCTATATTATGTAACAAAGTGCTTAATTTGCTGGGGTGTGCCAAAGAGATATCTGGTAAGATACCACTGTTTATATGGTGAGCTCATATTGGGGCATTTGAGGCACGTCATATGAATTATGGTATTGTACACTTATCTATCAACTTAGCTTTACTTTTATTAGGAGGTATAAGCTTCTGAACTGTACATCTGATTATTGTATGCTGTCTCAGCTATTTGTTTATTTATTATGAATGAGATAGATTTGGTAGTTGAAAATAGAGATCAACTTTATGATATAACTTGTAGAAACACTGGATGTTGATGATGTTACAATATTTCATCTAGAAGCTAGATAGCTAGCAATACTGCAATATTTTTAGTAGCTGCATATTGAAATGGAATATTCCTATGTGCCCTTGGAATATATGCACAATAATTTGCTACTTTCAGTTGCAAGACACTAAAGCTATTATGTGGTTATTCCACCTTTGGTTGGTATTATATGAATGAAAGAAGGATTAGCAATATGTCATCTAACTAGTCATCTACTGTTTTTAAAGAACTCGATATTTAGCACATTTTGATTCATACTAGCAAGTTTTGGACTTTTTTAGAAGAAATTTGGCTTCATATCGAAAAATAAATTGGCAATCCTATGTGGGTGCTATTTTGAGGCCAGAGATAAAATGATAGACATACTATTATGGGAACAGAAAAAATATATTGAAGTTTCTGATGTGATCTCACATAATAGGGGTGATTGGGTAGTTTTGAATTCGTGAAACAGTCTGACAGGTGTGGGTGAGTGCCTAAAATTGCCAATATTAGTGTGATGTAATATGTGAATGACCCCTAAGAAGTAGCAAATTGTTTTCTCAACATGATTCCTATTGCTACTCCTTTTGGAAAAGCTGATGTCAAAGATGTTGCTAGTATAATCAGAGGTATAAGATAATATTTCAAGGGGAAGGGGCTCTAAGGTAGAAGTCGAAATATTCTTATAGGAGTATTTTCATTCTGCTGTATTCATAAGTGATATAAATCTGTTAAATGTTAAAAGTTAATGAAAATATTAGTCAAAGCATTTTGATGGGAGCCTGGTCAGCGTGTAGTTAGGGCGTGGTCTAGATCCATCTAGGCAAATCCCTGCTCGCCTTCCCCTGGATCCAATCAACTAAATTGCTATATCAGTCCCTTATTTATTGACAGGCACAGAAATTCATTGGTTCTGTTGGTGTATTTCCCCCAATCTTTATCCAGTTGGAAAGTCTCAAGGGTAGTAGGAAAATTGAAATATTTTAAGAAAAAGCTGTATTGTTATGCCTCATACTAAAAGACTTCCATTTTCTGACTGCCCTCAGACTTTCAGACTACCGCTTTTGCTGATTCATGTTTCAAGTTCATGTGATTCATGATTTTGTATTTCGGAAATGATACTACTTCTCTGATCAGGTTTAAGCATGAAGCTCAGTGATAAAAATAAGGACAGTCCGCTTGGCAAAAGGTCATTTTCAGACCTTTTAGAGAGCGCTGTCTCAACAATATATCTAGTAGCAAGCTCCAGACCCCCAATTGTCAAAACCATACCTATAACAGATTTCTTTGGAGCATACTTTTTGATCTATTGGCGAAAATTTATGACATGCAGGAGCTTGTACCTCTGAATTTTAATCTACTAGGTCTTTCTTTTAATAGTAAATTTTCATAGTGAATGTTAATAATGAACAATATTTGAAGTTATTAGAAATTTTGAACTCTCCACCCTCACCAAAATGTTTGGCAATTTACCTCCCTACCTATTGATTAGATCGTTGTTGTGAATTATGACTTATGTACCATTTTTCAGTTAGCTCAAGGCTATATCAAACCTCCGATCTTATGTATCAAGTTATTACAAAGCGCTGATTAATGTGAGAGATTATTTTGGCCCAATGCAAAGTCTATAGCTGATTTTGTGGTATACAGTAGAATCCCGTTAACTCAGACCCTCAGGGGGATGGGAAATGTGTCCCAATTAGCGAATGTCCAAGAATTTCTTGAATGGTACGACTTATCAGGATTTTATTGATTTTAAAGATTTTTTGTGAAAACTTAAAAGAATTGTCTCTCTTCGGGTTTTCTGTAAGTAAATGCCAAAAGAAAGAAAGGGGTTTAGCTTCTCTCTCTATATCATCTAACACTGATCAAATGGACAAAACTGCACACGTGTACAACTTATAAGTAGCTATTCTTTCTTGAAGAAGTTTTTATGGTCAATTGCTTCGAGAAGCGAGTGAGCTCTGATTGAACAATAGAGGAAATCTTCGTAGCCATGGCTCCTATTTTCCAATTTCTGTAAATAGTGAATATGTAAGAAGCGTTTCAATAGCTTGCCGCACTTCTTTATTCGAAGGATTCACAGGAGTATCATCTTCAGCAGTGCCTTCTTCTTCATCATCCTCTTCCATTACCACCGTATCACCTTGAATCTCTTAGAATATTTTTGCATCGCTTAGCACTTGGACTGTTACCTCATTGTCATCATCAAATTCAATCGATCGAACCATTCATCAGATGCCTTAAATTCTTATAAAACTTGAAATTTTATACTTTTTTGCAACAACAGTATGCAAAAATTGCTTTTTAAAATTTCTTACAACTATTGTATGCAATTTTATTTTACGGTTCTCTCTGTTGAGTGACATCATATCAATCAAAAACCGAAGCATACAAAACACAAGAAAATATTTGCAAGAAGTCGATTTGCTATTCGAATCATTTACCATAAGGTTTTCAGAAAGTCCCAGATACATTAGGTTTTTTCGCTAAAGGGACGGAGAATAATGGTACGACTTTGAGAATGTCCGAGTTATCTGGGGTACTACTTCAGCGGAGTATTTTGGCTTTATCACGGTCGTCAAATCCAAGGAGGACAAGAAATCCGTGGGACTAAGTGACAGTCCGAGTTATCCAGGGCCCAAGTTAACGGGCTTCTACTGCATATCAACTTTATTGATAGATGTAGAAATGGACAAATATCGTAACTATCGTTTCAGCGAATACCTCTATGATGCATCATTCAAATGATAGTGCAGAAGGTCGCATTAAGAGGTCCGTAATCCCATGATAGCTAAGTTCGCAAGAAAAATATGGTACATACTGATTGAGAAATGATGACTTTCTTTTTTGAGCCTTTTTCTATTCGTATATTTTGGTTCTAGGTAACAACAGCTGCTTTGAAAATAGATGTGCTCAACTGTGTCTAGCTACTCCACAAGGCCATAGCTGTGCATGCGGTAATAATTTTACACTTAATGAGGATAACAGAACTTGTTCTGGTATGTGTTTTGCTAGCATTTTTGTGTAATTTTCTACAACTGCTTTTTTCTAGCACTTTTGAGATTTTAATTATTTTTAATGTTGTAGGAAAACACATGAATATAAAATTGAGCAACAGAATAGTGAGAAAAAGAAGCATGCGATTTATTTCAATGCGATTTTGCTTTAAAACAAGCAACGTATCCAGTAGTGATGATGGTGTAAACTAAGAGACATAGAAGTGACATAATCTATAACGTTTCGCTTCCACTAGAGAAATAACTGTAAATATTTAAAGGCTCTATTTCAGCACCAAATGACCGCAAGTAAAGCTACTCTACACGTTCAGTTCAGTTCATAAAGCTATTATTCCACTGCATACAAATACAAAGCAAAATACAAATACAGATACAAAGTAATATAAATACAGAAAGAAATTGATCTAAATCAACAAATGTCATGTGTACAATTTATTACAGGAGGAGCTCTCTCAATATATAAACTAATGGAGGAGAGACTCTCCCCTATCCTGCGATATTAGGATATTAATTGATAGTATTGATCATCCATATATTATAGATTGATAGACATTGTGCAAAGGACTGGACTTACTTATCTAATTTTAAGGAAAATTTTGATGAAGCATTTCTGAGCTTCACAGGTAATGCATTCCAAAGTTTAGCAACAAGATAGCGAATTGATTTTAGACCATCTTGTAAGCAGTTTTATAGATCATATGTAAATCATCTTGACTGGCCTGTCTTGTGGCATAATAATGAACAGATGAGTTAAAAGGAAAAAGTAATGAACGAATCTGGTTGCAGTTTTATTAGCAGACTCAAAAACAAAGGCTAAGAGAAGAAGTTTAAAAAATCTCATAAATTGTTAAAAGTTTAAGATCATTGAAGATTACAAAAGACGGGAACATGCAAGGCTGAATTGAGATTGCTCTGACAGCTTTCTTTTGTAATTTGAATACGTGATCTTTGTATCATACATATGTTTGACCTCAGACAAAAAGATAAAATTGCAAAAAATCTAGGAAAGAAGCATTATAAAGACAAATTGAAACATCTAATGGGAGTAAATTCCTAATTTTGAAAAACATTCCACATGTTCCAGCTGAATTGTGTGGAGAGTTCACTAAGATGGTATTTCCAGCTCATCCAGAAGAAGTCCTCTTAAGAACTTAGCAAACTCAACCTCTTGATGTCTAATTCATGTCTAATGAAAATCTATTGGCGGCAAGTCATTTCTTTACTAATATCAACACAGTTTTGATCATATCAAGTAAATCATTATGTTCATGATAGAAATTTATATCATTAGCAAAGAGATAATAGGCAAGTTTCTTGGCAGCATTATGCAAATCAATTATGGATACAAGAAAAGGTAAAGGTCCCAATACTGATCCTTGTGGTGTACGACGACGAACAAAACAAATTAACAGTGCTTCCATTTATAGAAACATATTGCTTTCTGTCAAAAAGATATGACTGAAACTACTCCAGGACACAACCACGAACACCATAGTGCTCAAGTTTTGAAAGTAAAATACTATGATTTACTGTATCGAAAGCCTTTTGACCACAATCAAACTATCTTGTTGTTAAGTGTATCTTAAAAGGGTTTCTGTCAAACTCACAAGAACATAATCAATCGAGCAGTTTTCTTGAAATCCAAAATCCAGTGAGTAAAGAACTTTATTCATTTCAAGGAATTTATAAATGCATAAGTTTTCCAAATATTTTGCTGAAAACAGACAAGAGGGAAATTGGCTTGTAATTAGATTGTACATCAGGACTTCCTTTCTAAAACAAGGATTTCACTTTAGCAATTTAAAGTCTTTCTGGAAAAATACCAGTTTGGAGGGATTGATTCTCAAGGACTGCACGACGCGGTGAACCAGAGTTTCCAAAGATTTTCTATAATTTTGCTGGTATACTATTAGAACCTACTGATATATGTGGATTTAAATTATATATATATATATACACACGCGTGAAGTGCACGACCTATTGGATTAACATTATTACTACTCTGTCTGGTGTTATTTATTTACGATTTGCTTAATAAGAGTTAAATAAAGCCTACTGAGAATATGGTGCGAAATAGTTTAATGCTGCTCTTCCTGGTTTTGGCAATATGCTCTTTTTATGGTAAAGATTTTGTGTCCTTAGGCCGCCATTCTTGGCGTTGTAAGAGCAAACTACATATGAATGAGGGGATTTTTGGAAACAGTGCACAGCAAACCCATCAAAATACCGAAGCAACAATTACCAATGCAAACACGTCAACTCCAAGCAACTGCCACAATGTAACATGCTGTTGTGGCAAAGTTTGTAAAGGGCTTCGAGGATTGAAAATGCATCAACGGAATTGCCGAGCAATTGAAGATTTACACGGTGAAACTTTCGAAGTTATGCAGGAAACTATGTCAGAACATAGTAATCATAATTTTGATTTTGAATTGGACGCACAGTATGAATGCGTAATGCCAAGTATTAAAAGAGGAATTAAACTACCAAAATCTGAGGAGCAATGGTCAACTGCCAATTTATTTTTTCTCAATGCTTTTCTCAATTTCTGGAATAAATTCATCGAAGTTAAATGAATCGATACAAAGACTGAATGCCACTATTTACAGCTATTTCGAAGAGAATTTTGGGTACTCAGACGAAGTTTATCAAGAAGAACATATTAGAAAATACAAGGACATGCCTAAACGATCGTTAAAATCTACTTTGAAATTTTTAAAACAGACCCAGGCCTCTCCACTTGAAATCAAATGCGTTTCGCGCCTACTACGTAATAAACTACAAAACACAGCAG
Source organism: Cassiopea andromeda (assembly GCA_018155075.1). NCBI lineage: Eukaryota > Metazoa > Cnidaria > Scyphozoa > Rhizostomeae > Cassiopeidae > Cassiopea > Cassiopea andromeda. The sequence continues at coordinate 1,332,664 of WIPJ01000520.1, forward strand.
GCAAGCCTACCTCGGAAATTGACCATAATGAGCAAATAAAAAAGAACTTCTGGGGATATGTAAAAGCAAACCTAAAGCCTTCCAGTTCCCTCTCGCCTTCCTTTGATAAAGAAACTTGCAGAACATTTTCCCAGGATTTCTTTCGTTCTAACAATTCTTCAAGATCTTTCACAATCCCGGACTGGATACCTTCTCTCTCTTTGCCTGTAGTTCCATACAATCTTTCTCCACCTTCCTATCAACAAATACCTAAAATCATTCGTAGAATGAAAGCTTCAGGGTCACCTTGTCCTCTTGACAAAATTTCTATAATTCCTTTTAAGCGATGCCCGTACCTTCGCTCTTATATCACTGAGGTAATTCGCCTGATATGGATTTCTGGCAATATCCCTGACGAGTGGAAAAAGGCTTGTACAGTTCTAATACACAAAAAGGGTGACACGTCCGACCCCAGCAACTTTAGGCCAATTACGCTTGAAAGTGTGCCCTTGAAAATCTTCACTTCTTGCCTGCGCGATTCTATGTTTTCCTTACTCAGCTCCAATGGCTATATTGAACACAATATCCAGAAAGGCTTCCTTCCCAAGTTGACAGGTACTTTTGAGCACACTGCTCAAATGTCAAATATCATCAACAAAGCTAGGGTCAAGCAAAGGTCACTTGTAATCACACTCCTTGATCTAAAGAATGCTTTCGGCGAAGTTCACCACAATCTTATCCCAGAGGTACTGCGCTATCATCACATTCCACAACATATTCAAACCATGGTTCAGAGTCTCTATTATAACTTCCACACCTCCATACTTACTACTTCATATCAAACCCCATTCTTAAAGGTTGGAAAAGTAGTTCTTCAAGGCGATTGCCTCAGCCCTCTCACTTTTAAACTCTGCTTTAATACATTCATTAAGTATATATCGGATCCTATGTTTACTCAATTTGGATTTACAACAAACACCCTTTCTCCTTTACATTGGTTTCAGTTTGCAGACGATGCAGCGGTAGTTACTGGACATTAACAAGAAAACCAAACACTCTTAAATCATTTCACGAGATGGTGTACTTGGGCAAACATGGTAATCAGAGTTGACAAATGTGTCTCTTTCGGAATCAAGAAATCTTCTACTTCATCTACCCAATTTCTTCCAAAACTGATCATTAGCAGAAAACTGGTCCCTGTCGTCAATTTAGGTGAATCATTCAAATACCTAGGACGCTATTTTAATTTTTCAATGGACAATAGCAAACACATGTCAATTCTTTTAGAAACTACAAATGATTTGATGACTAAAATTGACCAGCTCCCTTGCCACCCCAAATACAAGCTATCGTTGTATCATCGTTTTATTCTTTCTACGATTGCATGGAACCTAACAATTGCTGACCTCAGCAAAAAACATGGGTAGTGCAAAATTTGGACACAATAGTGGCAAAATTCGTGCGTCATTGGCTCGAATTGCCCATTACTGCTACTCTGAGCCAATTAATTATTAGCAAATCTAATTATGGTCTGAATCTTATTCTTCCTTCAACAAAATTCATTCAATGCCAAACAACTATACGAAATGCTCTAAAATCCTCTCCCAACCCCGATATCAGACATCTATGGCAAGATTCCAGTCAGTATACAAATGTACAGTATGATCACTACAAAAATACAAAACAACTTTTAAAAGCCGTTCAAAAGCAACACCAAGTTCGCCTTCAACACGAATTGACATCCCAAGGCTTCATTGTTTCATCAATAATCAAATTTGCATCTCCAAAAGTAACTAGCCTTTGGTCCACTGTTCAACAAAGTATGCCCAAGAACATTTTCAATTTTTCCTTGAAATACTTAACCAACACTTTAGCAACCCGCAAGAATCTTTTTAAATGGTCTATTGGACAGTCGTCTGCATGCTCCTTTTGTCTTCAGTCGGAAACACTACAACACATCGTTTCCAGTTGTAAGTCGTACCTCGATCAGGGTAGATATACTTGGAGGCATGATTCAGTCCTTAACTTTATAGCCAACTCGCTATCAGCGCTCCCAAGTTGCTCCATATACGCTGATCTTCCTGCTTTTCTGTCCCCTTCTCTGGTTACAGGTGATTCTCTTCGGCCCGACCTTCTTTTGATCACTAAAAACAAAACTCTGTACATCCTTGAGCTTACCATAGGATTTGAAACTAACATTAAGGTCAATAGCAATCGCAAAGCTCTAAAATACAATCCTCTTTATCATTCATTACGTTCAACATATCGTCAAATAAATTTCATTAACTTATCCTTAGGTGCTCTTGGCACTGTAGGATCCTCCTCAGACTCGTTCAGTGAACTACTTAAGGCAGTTGATTTTGACAGCAAAACGCAAAAAGCTATCCTGTCGAGGATCATGAGCATCACCATAAGATGCACATATTACATATTCTGTTTTCGCAATAAGCCATGGACAAGTCCAAAATTTCACGGCACATGAATATGGACGTTCTCGGTAATTAACTAGACTCTTCTTTTCTAATACGCTTGATTTTTGTTTTGTTTTTTTTTTATTTTTGTACCACTGTGACAGCCAATTGTACATTGCCTTATATAGTGAGATGTATAATTGTAATTAGTTGATATATTGTTGAAATGAAAGTTTGCAAT
>WIPJ01000520.1:1338059-1359153 GCA_018155075.1 Cassiopea andromeda
TATATATATATATATATATATATATATATATATATATATATATATATATATATATATATATATATATATATATATATATATATATATATATATATATATATATATAATATAACTTGCTATATTACTATGAACAGAGGTACACACTGTATTTACTGACAACAAATGGACACCACTTTGCATTACCTATCTACAAGGCTTCATTTTATTTACCTTAATCTGTAAACATGAGAAATAGGGGTCAAGGGAACAGTTGGTGTTTTTAACTATCAGTCACAGAATAATCGGGGAATTTTGATTCACGTATTCAACATGAACCCTGTTTATGTAGCGGATCCGATATCGCAATAAAGAGCCAGATGATAAATCTGTTAGAAAAGAGAAATCGAGAGCATATAAGTTTTCTTAATTGGGATACAAGATGTTTCTATTAGTCTCGTATTCCAGAAACAATGTACTCTTTTTACCCATGTAAAGTGCTTTAATTTTTTCTAATGGCAGTCAAACGAAATTTTAGCGCATCTCCTGTCTTACAAAGGTGCATTTTACTATGTTTCTGAAATTGGTTTTCTTACACTTTTCTTGATGGGACGACCCTCAGACCTCACCCTCACACGTTCTAACCATAGAAGGAATCTTTTGCTATGCAACCCTTGTTTGTGTGGATATTCAGCTTCTATATATTCATTTGTTCTCTATATGAGCATGGGCCTCTTCTCATTTGTTGCTTCACCAAGTTGTTTGGAAATATCCCCTGTTCCCAGCTATTTATTTTCTGGACAATGGGTTATACTGGGTCCTTTTCCTGAAATGTTCAAATATAACAAGCATTTGCAAGGACCATCTCAACAAGTGATACAAAGTTTTCCATCCAATTACTTTATCTCAACCATCTCCATCGCTATATGATGGCCCTCACTATCGCTGAGCTTTGAGTCTTTTTCAAATCTTTTAAGTCATTTGTTGTATGTAGCCTGCGAAGTCATTGGCAAATACAAATCTAGACCCATTGCATATGACCCATACTGTGTTGGATTAATAGAAAAACAAAATCACACCGTTTAAACATGTTTTCAGTAGTTTTTCCCAGTGAAGAAACGACTGGAACTCGTCTGTGACTGTAGTTGCTTATGCTTACAACACCAGTGCCCACAAGACTGTTGCTGTAGCCCTTAAAAGCTTGTATTTGGTCGTACGGCTTGTACCCCCTTCCCCTTGATATAGATTTGGATTTACCTATCCTATCATTTAGACATAATAGAGCATAGCTTGAGAGCATTTGTCTTTCTTGTCTCTTGCATTGTGGAACCTGTGAACTTAACACCAGAAGTACAGTTAAACCTCGATAAGTCGTCTACCGGTTAAGCTGAATTCCTCCGATCTTGAACTTTTCTCACTTACCTTGGTTTTGGTGTCCGTTGTGTACAGAAAATGCCCTGGATAAGTCGAGCTCGGGATAACTCGATAAGTCGAGCAAGTTGGTAACTCCTATCAACAAACAACTCCTTTTGAGTCTAAGAAAATCAGTAAACTCAAAGAACATGCAGTCGAAAATTTCCTGCTAGCAATTTTGATTAAGTTTTCATCAATTTATCTTAACAGGTAAATACTAAAGACCCCGATCTGTTGTTAAAATCATCATAAAATCCCCACAACCTTCAAAAGTTTGGAGTTTCAACGGGTGTCGTGAAAATTTTTCAATTAGCACGGGACTTGCATTCCATCTCCGTCATTCTAATTTATTGCTTGCCCTTTCACTTTAATTGAGCATGTGCTTCTTGAGGGACTGCTTTCAGAAAATAGCATATAGTTTTACAAGCTTTCCTTTGTCAAATGGCCAATGAGGGCATTTAGGGACATTTGGCAGCTCTGCACAGTGAACCTAAACAATGGTTTGGAGGAAATTTAGGCATTTAATGCATTAGATGATCCAAAACTGTGGTTGAGAGCTCATTTAAAAGTCATTGACTAATGAAAGAGAAATAAAATTTTCGAAAAACTGGGGAACTGGGATCTAATATTGGTCAAGTACAATGCAGTGGCACACAACTCTTGCACCTAATTTCTTTTTGGATTAAATTTGAACTCGATCATCAAATTAAAATAACTTGGAAATTTCATGAAATTGTGTCATTACCACATGGATTTGCGAAAGAATCTAATGAATTTAATGGACTTAGGGCAACCCCAAAATTCGGCTTTAATTGATCAAAATGTGCTACTACGGCCAAAATAGGTTATAGTGATTTTAGTTCTACTTGAATGAACCCTTGACGCATTGTACTCTGAGGGAATTTGGAAACAAAATTCAACCTCCAGGAATGTAAACCTCGATATTTCGAAGCCTTGTTTAGTCGAACAATTTCTAATTGAACAGTTCGACTTATCAAGGTTCAACTTTATATCTTTGTTACTAGGGTCTGGAAAATATTCACTCGCAGAAAGAAGCACCTCAAGCGAATCGTTTGCTCATAAGGAACGGGTGTCTCTTCAATAAGACCAGAAATTCGATTAAATCTGCCAAGGGATAGAGTTTTGTGAGTAGCATAGGCATGACACAGCAACACAAAGTGAGCAGAAGCTCATTTCAGCACACATTGTCATTTAGTGGGCACAATTGGGCAATTGTCTCTCAAACATTTTGCCTACGCTTATGCTTTCTAAGATCACTTGAACCAACTCTTAATTGAGTCAGTAAGGACCTCCAGAATCATACTTGCTAACTACTTTTTCTGTGTTATTCGAACCAATCTATTACTTAGCAAGTTCTAAAAATTAAACACAGATGCACCATTTTGTTGGCAATTCTTTTCCAAAGCCAAATCCAATAGCCCAGGGGTCTCCATACTGCGACCCACGGGCTGGATGTGACCCTTGAGGCTTTCTCTTCCCGCCCTTCAGGTCTTTGTATTGTCTACTAATAAGCTGCAGCTTGCTGCTTATTAGTAGACATGGCCCTCGGGCGGAAAAGTTTGGGGACATCTACATTAACTCCATGGTTTTAAATCCATTCCTTAGCTTTAAAAGTAGATTATACTATCTAATTCACATCTGGAATAACTTCAATTACAGAGAGAGGATCAGCGAAGCCTACTAGAATTTGTGCGCAAGACTTATTTCAATGTGCAAATGGTAGATGTATCAGGGAAAGATGGCGTTGTGATGGTGATAGGGATTGTGAAGATGGAAGTGATGAAAGTGCAACAGCGTGCCGTATGTACTAAAATTAGCTTTCCATCATTCATGCTCAAATTCAGATCATCAGATTAGTTTTTAATTTCCTTAGTATTTGCCAACAAATCCCTTACAGCATACATAAATAGCAAACAAAATGTATGAATACATTACAATACCAAAAACACTGCCGGCTGGGCGGGAATAAGCGGGGGGGGGCGAGTTGAGGCATTAGAATAATTTAATAAGCAAAAGGGATCGGAATAAGTGCAGGGGTAGAAAAAATGCTTTGAAATCTAAAGCAGTGTCTTCACGGCACCGATTTCATGTGGAGCTGTGTCATTCCTGGCACGGATAGGCCTCATGCTTTCATGGGGCTGCTTGGAAAGGTTCCATTTGGGACTGCTATTGGTCAACTTGGTCTACTTTCGAATTAGGTCCCGATTTAAATCGTACTCGTGGAAACGAGTGGAACGGTTCCAAATGGATCCGGATAAGAAGTGAAAAATTTCGCAGCAAAGTGGTTGGCGAGCTTCTTCTGTTCTTCTTTTGGTTTTTTGCACACTTGCTAGGCAGATGTCTCCTACGCAATTTTCGAGCATCTGTGCCAATGGAAACCAGTCTCTTGGAAATGCAAGGCCCAAATGGAGGTGTCCAGTAGAAACGCTGCCCAAGATGACACTGCTATGAAGCACTCTATGTTTATAAATTAAGCTTCTATGGTTGTTAGAGTGCAAACAGCACAACAATATTGCTAACAGACAAGAAGATTTTGTTCAAAACATCTGTTTCGAACATGTTTCGAAAAGTTTTGAGGAAAAACTAATAAGCGGGTGGGGATTCCAATAAGAGCAGAGTGGTTGGAAAAATTTTCAAAAATCAATTAGCATAGGGGACAGCAATTAGGTACTTAAAAGTTGCCATTGAGAAACCCTGCTTTATCTAGGGAACGTATCTTTCAGAATAATTGCTTGCGTAGCAAGTATTTTTTTCAGCTTTCTTTTGAATGCGAAAATTGTGGGACCCTTCCCTTTTTGGTCAGCAAAATAGTACTCTTGGAAATTTCTAGTTGCTAAAAATTGAGCAGGGCAGATACAGAGGAATGAACAAGTCGTAGCTTTAGTTTGAATATAAAAACAATCGAAGTTCCTCCCACGCCAATGGTGCAAATAGTGGCGCCTATCTCTATTGGCAGTAGCCCTAGGCCACACCTCTCCTAATGAAGTGAAAGTTACAGCGGGGAGCTGGTCCACTGGTAGCTCTCTATGCTTAACTTTCCAACTCAATTCTGATATACCGAGCGCCAGACTAGAACGCAGTGAGTACTATTTTTAAAGTCTTTTGTATGACTCAGCCTGGGCTCACGACCTTCCGGTTGTAAGGCGGATGCTCTAACCATCACTCTTGTTAAGACTATAGTATATATATAGTACGTTTAATAACAATATAATATAGTTCTTTACTCATAAACTCTTTATATATAATATGGACTACTTAACTTGAATCATTACAGTATTGTTCACACCTTTAATGGCCAAGCAATGGTCCCAATTGGCAATGCACTCCAACATAGACCATTGTTATTGCCGTTCGTTTTCCCCATTTTTGTTTCAAGTAGTGGTGTGCAGCACTTTAGTTCCAGTTGCAAGATTCATTTCCTCAACTGTAAAGTTTTAATGTGCATCTATGAATAATTTGTATCTCCAACCATTTCCTCTGAACTCTAATTTTACTAACTTATTTGCTGATGATACTAATATATTATCATGTCAAATTTAACGCTGAAGCCTGAGCAAGGCAAAAAGTTTATTTAGGAAGAATTGTGTAAGTGGTTCTATGTATTGCCATTTAGAGTGAAATTTTAGTTAAGAATTTAATCATCTCTGCAGTTTTGCATTTTATTACTAGTTGTTTTGAATTCAACATATCATTTATCTGCAACTCTTATAATCTTCCATTTAGAGGCAATTACATGTAGTCCAGGTAGCTTTACATGTGGAACAAACAGGTGCATACCTCTATCTTGGAAGTGTGATAATGAGAGGGATTGTGCTGATGGTAGCGATGAGAGTAATTGCTCAAAAATTATGCACAATTGTACGGCATCTCAGTTCAGCTGCGATAATGGACGATGTGTGCCACGCCGATGGACTTGTGATGATGACAACGATTGTGGGGATTGGAGTGATGAGGCATCTTGTTGTGAGTAGTATCTGAAATTTCAACTAACAGTAGATCCCACTTAATCGAAGTAACTCGGGACCTGAAAATTTGTTCCAGCAGTGCAAATATGAGGCACTGTTTATAAAAAGGAGCGCTAACCCTCCTTGTTGAGATATGACCTTGCATGTCAAATCCTGTTGCAAATTATTTCTCATTTATTGGTCAGTAAGGCTAACCTTCTTAGGCGAGATTCCACTATTAGACACCCTAGATCTTGCCTAGGAGGGCTCATTTGAAACTAATGAAGAGGGCTACTCCTCCTGGGATGGCTAGTAAATCAGTGTGTCACACAAACGCAATTGCACTGTATTAAGAAAACTATGAAACTGTTTTCGCATTTCTTCTGCAAGTTGCTTTAACTTCAACTGCTTGGCTCTCAAAGCCGTTGATATCGGTTGACATACTTGAAGCATAATGAAAGGCACACTGTATTTGCAGTCTTTACCAACAAGCAAGCGGCTTTACAGGGTGTCTGCCAAATCAGGGGAAAATTAGGGAAAATGCATGGAGGCTTAAAATGTATTAAGGACAAATCAGGGAATTCCACTAAATCTGGAGAAAATCAGGGAAAAATCAGGGAATTTGTATATCTCCAATAATGAATGCCAGTTGCTGCATTCTGAAAGAGGTCCCAACTGACGTAAGGGGATTTTCACATCACATCTTCTAATTCTTTTCGAAGCAGGCATTCAAAGCATCGAAGCATAATTGCATAAGAAACGTGACATTATTCAAACAATGTAAATGGAGCCCAATTTTGGTATTGTTAAGGTAGGTGTCCATAGGACTGCATTTCCCGCTCGAGAGGAAAATTCTCTCGATCATTCTTGACTGGCATGGGCAAGGCTGCAGAAACTTCGCTGACCCAGGTAATTTTTACTTTTGCTTGTGAGCTTTTCCTTATCACCTTGATGTTCAATCAGATTGCAGGAATTGTAAATATTGGGCAACACTAGGAAAGTATCAAATTTTAAGATGGCTGAAAGCGAAGGCCCATGTTTGGGTGAACAAAGACAAGGATGTATTTATCAAATAACTTCAACTGTTTTAAGAGTTAGCGCTACTACAAAGTCAAGAATATCAACAGCATCAAATGAGATGAATTCTTAACTGATCTATGTGATGTAGGTCTCTCTGTATAGGTACTTGATGGAGCAACGCTTACGCCATTGTGCACGTGTATGGTATAAAAGCTCAAAAAAAGGAAAACTTACTGCGTGATACCGGAACAGCAACGATTTTCTTAGAAGAAAAGCTTAGTTTTCCTCCTAAAGTAGACAGCTCAACGGGAACGCAGCTCTATTGGAGAATTCTCCAATACGCTGGTGAGGAAACGAGCTCAAGAAAAGTTTCCTCTCGAGCGGAAAATGTAGTCCTATGGACACATACCTTTAACGTGAATCATAAATAGTTTTCAAAAGAATTTATAATATCAAAGCATTGAAACTGAAACACAGACATGCACTCAAACTGCATTTCTAATAGCTCTCATGTCTAGGGTGGTGCTCCTAAATCTTCTCTCCATCTTCTTGACAGAGTCCAGTCTAAAGCTATCCGTCTCATCAACAATCCAAACCTCACTAATTCTCTACAGCCTCTCTCCTATCGTCGTCTCGTTGCAGATCTTTCCATTTTCTACCGCTATTTTCACGGGCATTGCTCTCAGGAAATCAAGAATATTATTCCTGATCCAGTGAGGCGTGTTCGAGCTACTAGAAGCTCTACCCACAAATCATCTTTCACTCCCAGAACTTCTCAACTGTGTAACTCATTGCCACCCACTACTTTTCCTGAATCATAAAATTTGTCATCTTTTAAATCTAATATCAACAAACTTGATCTTGTCTCCCTTTCTACTTAAACTTCCCCTCATTTTCTCAGTTTTTCCTTTGCCGGGGCATTGTTATAGGCCCTACGGCCTTTCCCCGGCATTACTTACTAGAAAAGAAGAAGACCTGTAATAAATCAAGAACTCTCTTTAAATCCTATTCTCTAATGCCCAGTTGACACTGGAACGCAATCGTTCCACTTCGCTTCGTATTATTCTGAAAAGTGGAACCATAAAGGGTTGCGTTCAGACGGGAACACTTCAAATAGAACTGTTCTCTGCCAAAAAATGGAACGACTAAACAAGTGATATGAACGATGGAACAGTACGCAATCGTTACGTTCCGTTCACTTCTGAACAGAGAAATAGAAAGCATATTCATAAATGATATTTTCTGTCTGCTGTAGGATACTGAGATTTGCAACTATTTGTGTAGTCATGAGCTAGAACATGCTGTTTATAAACTTGAGTTTGATTCTGAGCAGCTTTCTTAGTGGTTTCTTACTGAACACAAGCCAAAGTTAGTACGCAAGCGTTCCGATACCGTGTGAAAATTCCACTTGCCTGTTCCAGAAATTGGAACAAAGATGGAACAGAACGATTTTATTCCCTTATGAACTAGGCCTTATTTGCTTCTCCAAAGCAGTGTCCACACTACTCAAATTAGCTCAGGCTCGGCCCAAGTTTTCGAAAACCTGGGCCTGGCCCATGCTAGTGTGGATGTGAAAAACCAGGGCTTGGCCTAGGCTAACTTGGTCCAGGTTTTGGGTAGGGCTCAGCTTAGGCCGAGACCCGTTTTGTATAGTGTGGAGAGGAAGTTGGAACGAACCCCGTTTTGATCAGCAATCGCCTAGGCGTATTGTGTGAAGTAATGTGGGAGGAAAATAACAATTCGTGTGATAACTTTGGAACATGAAGCTTTCTTCTTTTTAACTCGAGTTTCTTGAATCAGGAGAATGTTTGCATTAGCTGATGACCGTAGAGCATTTATAGGCATTTGGAAGGATGAAATAGTTCAACATCAACGCTGAACAGCGCCTTATTAGCAGAGTCTGTGGCAAACGCTCAAATCTAGGAATTGCCCTTCCACCAAATTTTAACTATCAGTCAGGCATGTTTGCTGCTTATACTTTGCACAAGTGCTTGGGTACAATGTTGAACTTGGTTTGTGTCTACGCTAGCAATTTTAACTCTGTTAGTGTGGACAGAACATACATCTGGGCCGAGCCTAGCCCAAGCCTGGGCTAGCTTTGTAGTATGGACACGGCTCAAGTGAAATCATAAAACTTTTCTTCATACCTTCGAACATTCGAACAGGGTTCCCAGTCCATCTAAAAATCCTAGAATATCCTAGAAAAAGAGAACTATCCTTAAATGTCCTACAAAACCTAAAATTTCTGGAATATTTTGCTGTTCACCTAATTTTCTCCTAAATTGTTCATAAATTGAATTTCTTTTCAGTAGTTATATTGCTTAATAAATTAGTTTGTGATATCTTATCATAACAAAAATGGTCAAATCATCAATTCTCTCAAGTTCTTTCGTGCATGCATCATGTTTTGAATAGGCATAATTACCTTTCTGCTACACCAAAAGCAGTTCTGTTATGATGACTTTTTTGCTATAGCTTAGTGACCTCAACGCTCAGTAAATTTAGCTGAAATCTGCAAAGCCTCTTATAAGTTGGGCGAAGAAACTCCTAATTTCTCCTCAATATCGTAAAAAGATTGGCGAAAAAGGAGTAGGAAGCATGTCGAAGTTTTCCAAATACTTCTAATTCGAAACAGAAAAGTATTTCTAGCAAAACGAATTCTCATTTATAAATTCATGCAAAGGCTTTCATGCCAGCGTCTGTCAGACATTTGCAGTACTTGGTAAACAGTTTTAATTTTTCATTGCGATTTAGCAGCCATTCTGAAACACTTATTTACTAACAAATTATTAGATCTATGATACTTCAACTTATTTTGATGACCAGTGGTTAGGGATGAGGGCCTACAAGGAATGGTTGCTTTGTGGTGGTGATCGTACCAGTGTTAAATGCAAAGTGTGTCTTACTCCTCGATACAAAATTGGACTGTCTTAAATGGGTAAAAGAGCAATTGAAAGTTATGCTAAAGGCGAAACGCATTGTGAGAGATTGGCTCTTTTTCACTCAAAGTAGCCATACCACGTTTGCACCTTTACCTATAAAGTCTGCTGACTCACCTGGTTCATCTTCTACATCTATTTGTTCAAGTGCGTTAGATAAATTTGTTGTGCCGGAAGTAGCCAAAGATGCATATATTAGGCGGTGCCTGAAAATTTGGTGTCCTGTTATTCTTATTTTTTAAGTGATGCGCTGGTTGATCTCCTTAGGAGCATGTTTCTTGACACAACTATTGCTGAAAAACTTTGCTTACAAAAAGAAAAACGTGCATATTTCATTAATTATATCATTGCACCACATTTTCGTTCTATATTGGTAAACAATGTAAAAGACCCTGAGTTTTATACAATTTTATTTGATGGAAGTACAAACACCGTCATTCAGATGGGACAAATGGATCTTGTCGTAATCTTTTGGGACAATGGTTAACACAGTGTGTACTCGTTACCTCGATTCTACTTCATAGATCATGCATGACACCAAGACCTTTTCCAGGGTTTCATTTCGGCAATCAATTTATTGGATCTAAAAAGCTGCTGCAAGTCTCTATGGATTGCCGCATGTGAATCGGGCTTTTATCTCTGAATTACACAGCTATCGGACAGAAAATGACATGAGTAAGTTACTCTCAAATTTATCATGCGGTCTCCATGCTATTTGTGGAGCTTCCAAATCTGGAGAGCAGAGCTTAGATTGGAAGCTCAAAAGTTTTGAGAGCCTTGCATTAGGTCCTGCACGACTCGCCAGCTATATATATGCATATATATATATATATATATATATATATATATATATATATATATATATATATATATATATATATATATATATATATATATATATATATATATATATATATATATATATGCATATATATAGCTGGCGAGTACAAGCGACATTTTGAGGTGGTCGTAATGAGAAACCGTCAGCTATTTCTAAATTTTGACAAATAGGAAAACAGACGTGATAAATTCTTTTTCTCTAGGTTTGGAGGCTTGAGCGATTATCCCATAGTAAGCAAAGTTATGAAGAAAATACAAGTATTATTGCATGGGCAAGGATGTGTTGAAAGAGGAGGATTTAATGTAAATATAGGTATGTTACAACCACATGTAGAGGTTGTGTCGTTAATGACTCTGAGAATGATCTATGACGACTTAATGCCAAATGATTTATCCACTCAGTCAATTAAAATATCCAAAGAGTTGAGAATTTCAGTTGGCAAAGCTCGCAGTAGATGAAAAATTGACCTTGCAGAAAGAAAAGAGAGAGAAGCTTCTGATAAAAGAACGGGGAAAGTCGACGCGTGCAAGTGCCAGTATACCTTATTTTTTTATTACATAAATCGCTAGACAGGAATGTACTAACACACGAAAAGCAAAACATTATTTGAATCAGGGGCGCAATTGCTGAGTTACGAGTTAGTAAAGTTGCAAAATTAGGCAATTTACGCCATTTTTCGTGGCACAGAACCACGGAGTTGGGAGACTCGGTCGAAGCGAGATTTGACGTCATAGTGGGAACCCGCGTATTTGACTGGCCAGATTCCCATACACAGCCATACATAGATTACCTAACAAAATTGCTTGAAAATGCTAGCAAAGTACGTTCTATTTACAACTGGAGGCATCCATGATAAGCACTTCTCTATTAATGTTCTCTCGCTTCGCTCAATATCAGAACCTGTGCAGCATCGAATCCCCTATAATTATTCCCTGGAGCCGTCTCTCTGTAATTTCATCTTCATATTGCAGCATATGTATAATACGTGAGAGCGTTGAATCGGTGACGGCTCTCTTAGGCCCATGACCAGCTACTGCAATACTTGTCTACTATTACATTCCAAAGTGACGTGGATCTTTATCTAGGTCTCCAACACTATTGCTATAATTTGGAAGCAAATAGATGGCTTAAATGCTTGCAGATGCTATCCATTCAGTGCTTCAGTATAGACGGATGGAATATGGGTTGCCACAACGACATCAACAATGGCTAGATTCCAGATTCCCAACTACACGGTACTGTGCTACGAAAAAGTGTGATAAATCTCACAATAACTCAAAATCTAAACATGCGGCGAAACTTATACTTGCAGATTCGTTTTCTGCGCACTAAGTTACTTCAGAATTTCCAATAAAAAAACAATGTGTATGGGCACTGTAACGAAAGCTGCAGGAAACATTAAAAGAGTGATTTAGAGAGTCTCATGCTGAAAGCTGCAGGAGATGTAACAAAAGCTCATGCATATGCTATTGACGCACAAAGAATAACGCATGGGTGCAAATGTACAATTAAAGAAGTAGAGAGACTGAAGGAGGCCATAATTTCTTTCGAAAAGAAACGAAAAGAGTTTTTAGTTTGTAATGTTTAGGTTATAAACTGCTTCGTTCCTTTTAATGGTCTAATCATGTAGTATTTTGCTATGCTTGTTTTCTTTTTGTGCCTTTTGGTTTTAATACATAAATTGGCATTGAGACAAGAAGCTGTATATTCTGGAAAACAAAGTTGAGGAAGGGGCTTTGTTGACAAGCACAGCATTTAAAAAACTTGTATAAACTAATGAATGAGGTCTATAAATCTTTAATTTGCAAAAATCCGATTTTTATGTTGGATCTGTTTATAGGAAAGGAAGTATCTCACGACCTCAGAACAAAATATCTAATACAGCTATCGAAGGTTAAAATTTTTCTAAGCGGATCAAACTCAATTATTTTCACAGGTAGTATCCTTTGGAACTCTATATCTAATGAGATGAAGTCAAGCCAATCTATAACCTCATTCAAAAGTTCATATCAAATCATGGAATGGAGATAGTTGTAATTGTAACATATGTAATTAGCTGAGTCATAATATATTATGTTTCTGTAAATAGTTGCCATGAATTGGTTACTCTATTCTTCGGATTAGCTATACTGCTTTGCATTCAACTTTAAATGAATTCCTTATTTTTATTATTAAATGATTGCTCTTTTTCAGAACTGTTCAATTACGTTCTTCATAATTATAAAGCATTGGTTTACCTTTTTCATAATGAAAGTAAAGCTTGCATATATGCTCAAGTAGACTAAGAATTGCGTAGAAAGACTTGCATTATGATAAGCATTGTTTGTGGCATTTGCTCAAGGTCTATATTAAATCAAAGCAAAAGGGTGGAAACCAGGGACATTTCAGGGAAATGACGTCCATGATTTGGCAGATATCCTGCTTTTAGGGCAACACCGGAAGTTAAAGCACTTCCGTTGAAGCAATGAAGACAACCGTTCATAGTTATCTGCTTCTTGTATTTTGCAAAGATCCTTAAGATGATATTGTTTAGAATAAATACAGTTAGTGTCGGTATTTGAAGAGAACTCAATGCAAACATTTTAGGCCATAACACCGTTATATACTTTTTGCTCTCACCAAACCCACAACACGTGGGAGGAGAGATAGCCCTCCTCAAATCAAAGCAATGAATGTTTTCATTGGCAAAGAGGGCTAGCCTTCTTAGTAAGGCTAGCTTTTCTCCATATAAATAGTGCCTAAAGGAAGGAGAGTTGAGCGACTGTTCTCAATTACAGCTGCAAATTATCTCTAATATCGTGAGTCAAGTACAAGATTTGCTCAAGTAATAAGCATTAAGTATTCTTCAATAATATTGTGTTCATATTTGGATACTAATTCAAATGAACTGCAGTCCAGATACAGAATGCCAACTGCGTCCCACTTTCATGCCATGTGGTTGTGTGGAACGTCCACGTACTGATAGACTTATTTTTGTGGTTCATGGTGATTTTGTGGATTTCTGTGGCCTCTCTTTCGTTGGGCACAGAGATTTCCTTAGATTCACAATATCTTTTCGAGTTACATAATATTTCAAGTTAAACTTCTCAAGCTACAATGGAATGCTAAATAAGAGATCTTTTCCACGAGACTTTTTCTGAGTTATAACTTGTCGAGCTATGCCGAATCTACTTTCTTTTCTTAGTGCTTAAGTTTCCTTCATCACTGGCGTTTAGTATATGCCTCTTTTGCTTGTGAAGGTTCATTCATTAGCTTCTTTGAAGTATGTTATTGTTGAATTTCAACAAAATTGTCCCTCCAGTCAAAAATCTACAAATGTATATTCAAATTTTCGTAGAGTTTGTCATACTGGTAACCTTTTCACTCAACTAGATGTAGAAATGCACTGCGGAAAATAAGAAAGATGAACAATTACATTTTGGTACCTGAGAAATATTAAGTTGTTTCTCGGTACGGACGTCTGGTTGGGAGACCTAATACGATACACTTGAGTTCTAATAGATAACGACTCTATTATTGTTATGTCTGAGACAGACTTTTTCAATGTATTGCACAAAATAATTTTTCTGCATTGTGTTGTTTTGCAAAGTTTACCAACTACGATACTCTTTATTAGAACAGTTTTATAAAAATGCTAGCCTGAAAATTGAAAGAAAATTAAAAGGGAAATTAAAAACAAGGCTGGGGGTAAATCACCTTAAAAATTTAGTTTGGACTTACATATGGACATGAAGTGTCTTTTCCCTGCTAGTGTGAGGGCAAATGATATCCCTGGCGCTTCTCTTCTTCGATTGTCGCTAATGAGTTCCCCAGCGAAACCAGACAATGTACTGGCATTGTCTGTTTATCATTCTTTATAAACTGTCTTGAATAAAGAACATTGATTTGCAAGAAATTGTCTCGTATGTAACATTTGGCTTATGAGCTGTCGATCAATTAAAGCATTCATTGTTGTCTTGCATGTTATCCTTGTATTTCTAAATTGCCAACACGCTACAAAATTGAGGAAAAATTAGGAACATGTCAGCCTCTAAATTTGGGACAAATTGAGAACAGCCAGCCTGAGCATCAAGTTTCCTTATCCTTATAGAAAAAGGAGTGCACATGAAAAGACTTTTGGGCACTTTATTCTATTTGAAAAATGGATAATAGAAACCTATGGAGAATCATTTTGCAAAGTTCATTTATGTTACGATGTAACATTGAAAGCATAATATATATCACAGGCGCGGATCCAGACCTGAATTCTGACCGGTTTACAAAACATGGAGGGAGTGAGGGGGCGATGCCTGGGGAAAGACCACACCTGTTAGATTGTCAGAAAACGTGGGTAACGCTCTTTACTATAAAAAATGATTATCCAACTAAGCTTCCACCAAACGTTTTCAAAACAAAACAAGGCTATTTAAAGCAATGAAAGTTAAAAGATAAATGGTAAATTTCTTCTCCAACTAATGGAATAGCATTATCTTTTATCCGTTTACTTTCATGCCTATCGAACCGTCATTTGATTTTTGACAATCACACTATTGCTGGAACGTCGAATCACTTAAGTCTTAATCATTTAAGATGTTTGTCATCATCATTCTCCTTGGATGCATTGCTGCAAAGTCGTCTGCAAAGTCGTCTATCATATAAGCCTGTATCCTCATCCTCTGCACTATGCCTTCATTCACAAATGCCTGTGCATGTCCGTCACCCCTCAAACCCCTAAATTCTTTACGCCTCCCTTTAATATCGGAAGCCCTTAAAATGCATTCTTGTTTTTGTTTTATTCGTTTAATCTCTCCTTCACCCTTTTCCTTAAGGGCACTGTGAAGTAGATAAAGATCTTCCATTTCTGAGTCAGTCATTTCTATCTTCTAGTAGTGCTCTCTCTTGTTCTGTTCGATGGAAATCTACTTCCCTTGCAAGTCACAGTTTACTTCCTTCAGAAAAGGTTTACTTCCTTATTCGACACAGGTTCACTGACTTTAAATACTCGTATACCGGTTTACGGAAGTCTCTGGACCGGTTTACTCAGCTCTTATTGGTTAATAACATTACAAAGATTACAAAGGACTGATGTCAAAACAATTGAAAACGTCACAGCTATTCGAGTGAATCACATGTGCAAATACGTTACGCACTAACTGATGACAGATGCTCCAATGACGTGACCTCCAAGAGAATCATAGCAAATAAAGCCAAAAATGTGGCGCTATGATTATGTCATCGATTGTTTTATTGCTTATTTATGTCGAATTGACACATGTCATGCCTAATAAGATGTATAGCCTTGTTCATCTGAAACTGGAATTAAGTTTGACCAAAGTTGGTTTGATTTTCTGCAACATTGGAGAGATATTAAAAAACTTATCGTTGATTTGGAAACCTGACCGATGCACGGAAGCCTGTGAAACTGGTCTGGATCCGCGCCTGTATCATGGCTCACATACAATCATACAGCCCTCCTCTTGTAGGTGGTGTAAAATTGACACTTTACATAGCTGCCAAGTTATTAAAACTTGGCTAAATAAGTCTAGATCCAATGCTATACAAAAAAACAAACAAAAATAAATAGACAAAGAAGTACTACAATGTCATTAAAAAGAATACATTCTTTTTTATAAGAACCATTAAAAATTGAGGTTCAAGAGTGGCTGTTCCTAAATTTTCCAAAATTTTAAGGCCAAATTATTCTTAATTTGTTTGAAAATTAGTAGGATGAAACTATTGCCTTTTTTATGAGAGAGCTCTTGTTGTTATTCACGCTATTTTTTTTAGCCAAGCGAACATGCTCTATTTCACAATTTGCTTGCGATGACACAAGGTGCATTTCAAAGAGATGGAGATGTGATGGAGAACCAGACTGCCCGAGAGGCACTGATGAAGAAGGGTGTGCAGAGAGACGTTGCTCTGAGATTGGAAAATTTAAATGCAATAGTGGAATTTGCATTGATTTGAAGTATCGATGTAATGGTGATAATGATTGCGGAGATGGTTCTGATGAAAAGGATTGCGGTAGGTATCTGCAACTGCTCAGTATCAATTTTGAAGCAACGTTTTGGCTTTTACAGTGCTATGCCACGGTTAATGCTTATGCTATGGCATTGTTGTAGTGAATTTTTGATGAATTAACTCATGAATAGACAATATGTAGGGAAGTAGATTAACAGACATTTAGGGGAGGGGGGAGCGAATAGCTCAAAACTTCTAACTGATAAAGGTCAATTATCATTTATACGAAGACCTAAGCCTTGATGAACAATTACTATTGCTATTTTCAGCATTCACTATGAAAATTTTCTATTGCATGGAGGGCTTGTAGACAGCTCAACAAGATTGGGGGAATTTTATGTAGAAATGCAGTTAAGAGTTAGAAACTCTTGAACGTCAGAAATCTTCGCCAGTTCGTCAATGATTATGAGCCAAAATAATCTGTCATAGCTATTGTGTTGAAAATCGAAGGTCTTGGGCTTGCCTCCAGAAAAGATTTTGAGGTAGTGCCCTCTAAAGCGCCAGGAAACGCCCTTTTACAAAATAGAATGATCTTGTTATCACCATTGAACTTTATGATGAAAAGGTGAACCTGATTGGAAAAAGTGGTATCGTCTGCGAAAACTGAACTTATGACTCAAACGAATGGAATAATAATATAAATAATATAAATACACTTGGCTCTTAAGAAGGATATATGCCGAAACAGAGTAAACATTGCACTGGTTGAAACAAAGGCCCTAGCTAAGAATGACTTTATAAAAACATATGGGACAAGCTCCTTTGATCCGGGGAGATTGCGAGGCTTTGGAAGAGGTAGAAGATCTTTCATTATGGCATGGCCCAATTTGCTATTAGCAAACACTCCTGCATCACTTTGCCTACCAGCCTCTCCAATATCTATCATCAAACTGATAGTTAGTGCTGCAAGTCAGGGATGATGCCAGCTTTCCTTGAACAGAGAGGCCATTCGAAGTCTTAGCACCTCTGAAAGAGAAACATTTTTGGCTAGTTTTTGAGCTTGTCTTAGGTAGTCTCTAATCAGTTAGTGTATTTCTTAAGCAAATTGAGGTTAGCTAGGATGCTCTTGAGAACAGATTACAAATATATTGAGGGGCTAATTCATGGAGGGATTTCAGCCAAAGTTCTTTAATAAGCGGCTGGCAAGGAGTGTCAAAGCTGCCAACAGGTACAATTCGGGCCGCACGGTTCTGCAACTTTTCCAACTGATTAATATCAGTGACACCAGAACACCCCTAAACTAAACAACTTTAGCAAAAATGTAGTTCAATAATCCCTGTGTATAAGGCCTTAAGTATCTCTTCTGGTAGAAAGGGTTTAGCGTGCCCTAAAAACACAACTGCTTTTGAGACCTTAGACGAAGTTACCTTCATATGCTCCTTCCAATCCAAGGAGTCATCTATCTGAACACCAAGATGTTTAGTTTCTTGAACAGCCTCTAGTTCATCTATCCGAATCTTCAACCTTAAAGATTCATTTTTGCCTTTTAGGGCTTTTAACTTAGGTTTTGTAGGAATAAGCATGGAGTGAGTTTTCATGGCTTTAAGTGAGAGCTTATTATCTTTGAACCAGTTATCAAAATGCGTAAGATCTTCGTTGATGGCCTCATTTAGCAAAGATATATTGCTAGATTGGTGGTAAAGGCACGTATCATGAGGAAACATGGACATCCTTGAATTTTAGACAGCCCTTGGTAGATCATTGATGTAAATAAGAAATAAATGAGGTCCAAGACATGAGCCCTGAGGTACATGTGTTAATAAATCAGCCAGTTACTTTTCAATAAAAGGCATGGCTAGCTTTAAAAAGTAGCATGAAACACTGTCCCTTCGTTTTGATCTTGGCAATTGCATCTCTGATCTCCTTTACTGTAATTGAGCCGAATTGAAACTTAAAACTGCTATTGTTTTCAGTAGCTTCACCAGAGAGAAGAATTAAAGAATATAGATCAAGAACTTGCAGGAGAAATCTTATCTGTTTTCCATCCACTGCACCTAAACAGTTGGAAAAATTCCACTTATTTTCAAACTCTTAAGTTATTGCTTTCCACTCTTCCTTACTTTGCGGCATTTTGATAGACCCATCCTCTTTGAATACTTGCCACAATGCTTCAAATATATCGGGTATAATTCGAGAAATAGAGACGTTGTGCTGATTTCATAAGAAACTGCCGAAGTAACATTAGAAGTACCACTCGCAAGATACCTAAGAGTCACAAACAAGCGCATAAAAGATGCCTACAATAGAATCATCGTAGATGTGGGAGAACTGATGGTATTTGATCGAGCAGTCATGACGTTCAAAATTGTCACTATGGTTTGCCCTGAAAGCTTACAAAATGATGTCACAGAGAGATCTGCCCTATCAAACTATAACACTAGGAATATGAAGGACCTACATGTACAAAAACTAAAATTAGAACAAACAAAAAGTAGCTTTTCGTACACAGCTCCCAGCGCTTTGACTAGTATCTCAAAGACCACTAGAAATGCCGAGACCATTGCACGATTTAGAAAATAGTTGAAATCTCACCTTTTGAGTTAAAAGACACTATAGTAGCCCTAATTTGCACAAATCCATGGAAGACCAGCAATAAAATACTTCTAATTATAGTACAATTGTTATTCTTGTAGTATGGTAGCTTAATTTCTTTATGTGATATTTTATTTGTTTATTTAGTTGCAAGGATAGCTGAATGGATATTCTGGGTAAATAAGATTAAATATGCATAAAATAAAACAAAGCGTTCTTGAGGTGGAATTGTTTCTATGCGTGCATCAACTTTTAATACATATGGTGCAACCAACTACATAAGCGCTTCTAGTTGTGGGGGGCTCACTCGAAACATTTGTAAAAGAAATCGCGATCGTGTAGCCTCATTTCTCTCATCCTGTCGTAATATTCGCCCTTAATTTTCGGTAAAGCGACTGTCTTATTTGATGATTCTTTCCGATATCATACTTGGAATGCGCTTGGCAATTTTTGGTGGGTGTTTGGACTGTGTGTTGATGTAAACAGGACTACTATTAGGTTTTGAGTATACTGTGTAGGTTCTTGATTCTAGATTGGGTGTGACATCGAGGAAGTCAATGATCCTGAGATTAGCTTTCATAGTAATCGTCAGGTCGAATGTTTCTTTGAACAAGCTGGTGATGTCTTTTCTTATTTTGTACGCAGCTGAACAGGTGATATTATGGAAGCAGTATAGGCCATCGTCCCTGTAAAGTCCGCATGCATTATCGCCATATGTTTCTGTTAGGGAATTCAGTATGAAGAGGCCAACTAACTCGCCTTCTTAAGCGTACATCTTTGATAAAAAACTCACTATGGACAAGCGAACAGGAACACCTTAGGATTTAACTTCAGAAAATGCCCACCAAAAAGAATGGATCTATCAAACTGCGAAAGCAAACTTCTCGACATGATCAAGCATATCTCATTTAAACCAACAAGAAGCCGATTTCAAGAGCCGAGAATGCGCGATATCAAAATCATCAAATCGTTTCAGTAGGCTTTTATACCTGCAGACAGAACCCGTAAGGTCTACCAAATGGATAAATCAGCGTATGACAAGCTTTTCATCCGAAATGTCACCAAAGCATACAAGAAAGTAGATACTCATGCTACAACAACATCATTTATGAGGCAAAATCAATCTCCAAGAAGCTATGTGTAGATGAAAAGGTGATATGTCTTGCAAAACCCAACGCATTTATCACCCTGAAAGACCATAGGGAAGATTTTACAAACAATCCCAATTGTGTAGACCTATCAATCTTGCAAAATCGGAGCTGGCAAGGTTGGCACAGTTCTACTGGATAGGATCAATAGAAAGGTATGATACTCTTCAAAAGTTAACCAATGGCATAACACAGATGAAGTTATTGAATAGTTTGAAAAAATAGAAGATAAGAAATCATGCATTTTCGTACAATTCGATATAGAGGAATTCTACCCATCCATCTCAAGGAGTCTCCTTGATAAGGCCATTTCTCATGCCATGAAATACACACCTATTTCTAACGACACTCTGCAAGCCATACTACACTCTAGACAATCATTGCTTTTTACTGACCACCAAACATGGGTAAAGAAATCTGACGATCCGGAATTCGATGTCACGATGGGGAGCTATGATGGAGCTGAACTATGCGAGTTAGTTGGCCTCTTCATACTGCATTCCCTAACAGAAACATATGGCGATAACGCATGCGGACTTTACAGGGACGATGGCCTATGCTGCTTCCATAATATCACCAGCTCAGCTGCAGATAAAATAAGAAAAGACATCACCAGCTTGTTCAAAGAAACATTCGACCTGAAAATTACCATCAAAACTAATCTCAAGATCGTTGACTTCCTCGATGTCACCCTCAATCTAGAATCAGAATCCTACAAGCCATACTCTAAACCTAATAGTAGCCCTGTTTACATCAACACGCAGTCCAACCACCCGCTAAATATCATCAAGCGTATTCCAAGTATGATATCGAAAAGAATCAGCAAAATATCATCAAATAAGGAAGTTTTTGACCGTGCAGCTCCGTTCTACAATAATTCCCTCTACACCAGCGGCTACAAATCAAACATTTCATACCAAGAGCCCCAGACAAAGCATACTACAAATACAGCAAGATCTAGGTCACGAAACATCATTTGGTTCAATCCACCCTACAGCATGAATGTGAAAACAAACGTTGCAAAAAAGTTTCTGACCCTACTCGACAAATGTTTTCCCAAATCGCACAAATTCCATAAATTATTCAATCGAAACAACGTTAAAGTCAGCTATAGCTGCCTCCCCAACATCTCAAATATCATCACATCACACAACAGAAAAGTCTTATCTAACACCAACGAAAATCAAGATCCTAAATGCAACTGTAGAGTGAAAGACAACTGCCCCCTAAATGGTAAATGTCTCGACAGCCAGTTGATCT
>WIPJ01000520.1:1366169-1382909 GCA_018155075.1 Cassiopea andromeda
GTAAAGTCTTTTCCACAATAGCAGCAAACGATGTAAAATAGCATAAACCATACGAAACGTAAATGAAACATATCTCCTTACGCCAAATAAATTATCATCTATAAATTCTAGAATCGTTAAGTTTTTTGTAAGCCAAGTGATTAGCAGTTAAACTAGTGCATGTGCAATAGACGACTGTCCGCCATAGCTCTATGCATAATAATAATAATAATAATGAGGTATATATATTATATATATACATAAGAAGCAGACACTTTAATATGCGTGCAAGATTAAAATGAAACTGGGCAAAGAGCTGCGAGTTGGCCACCCCTGAAATAAATGAATAGAATTTATGAAATGATTTTGTTGTTCGTGAAGGCTTTACCCTTTTGAAGGTTAATTTTCACCTTGGGCGTTCATGGAGGCTTATACCTACGAAAGTTTCTACACGTTAAACATTTCAATAATAAAGTAGCCAGGTCATACATATCCCACAGGAGATTTCTCACTTCCAAAACTAATACATTATGTTTTCGTCATAATTTTACTCGATTATAACAGCATTACCACAAAGGAGGGACATTTTGTGACCGCAAACGTTTTTGGTCAGTTATTGTAGCATTGTTTGCTCAGCATTATGTTGAATTAGGCAAAGTTTTCAACATCTTAGTTTTATAGTTGTGAAACAAGGTCAAGCGCCAGATCAAGGTCGTTTTCAAGATGACGGAGAGAGGAATGATTTTGTAAAAAGAAGTAACAGTTCCTAAAGAGGTAGTCACTAAGAAATTGAGAATTTCACCACCGCTGTCGGAATAAAACTTCTTAATAATTTTCTGACGTGGGAACTAAATTGGGAGGACCGTAGAAGCTGTCGATATTGCGATAGAGAAGCCTAAAGAAAGACAAATACGTTCAGATGTCGGTGAACTATTTTTGCCTAAGACAAAGCTACGTATCAGGCAAAGTAACTAGAGCGGGTTTTCTGAAGTCCAAGGAATCAGTGAACAACAGAATGATGCACTGTTAGTCATCGTGGGAACTATGGATACTGGTATTTTCGAACAAAACAAAGACGATATTTGAGTTGGATGGACATCGATGTCAGGAAGAAAATGTCTCGCCTTGCTATACTTTTAAAACTGAATTCTTTTCATCACACAAACCATTTACTGTAGAGCTTCAGCCATTCTGAAAGCGCCAGATTTTAGTTACCAGTCCCTCAGAAAAGACGAAATGTCCCTTATTTTTTGCAATTATTCGACCAACGATAACAGGAATGTCAGAAGCCTGATGTGGATTGACAAATCGATTATGATATGCAATATGTTTGTACTTCGATCTGCAGAAAAAGAAGATAACAAAAGTTCAGCTGTATTTTCGCAAGCAGGGGTAAAATTTGGCAAAAGTTGTAAAAGCTGGTCCCCGGAAAAGTTCAGTACATAGTAGTTCAAAGATTATAAGCACTTGTAATTTTGCCACTTTTAAGATAATATCCCTGTGTCGAGAATGTATCTAATTAGTATAATACTTATGCCTTCAAATAAGCTCTGTTTTGTCAGCTATTAATGCTAAAAGCGCATTTGGCTTATACTAAAAGTGCATTCGACTTTTGCAAAATAGCATCTCACTAGACTGCACAGGCGCAAGGTAACACTGGAAGCTGTATTCAAGCACTACCTCTGCTGTCTAGATATCTTACCTACACACCTAGCCTAAAAACAAAAATGCATTACTCATAAAGAAATAGATGGAAAAGGCAATAAACATTATTCTATAGAGTCTGTAATGCCTGTAAAAAAAGGTAAAGGTAGTCCCATATACATTCGTACGTAGGGGAGTGCCTAATAAAGAGCACACTATGCTGAGCCATCGGCATATGAGTTAGGGTGGCCAGTTCCTTTCCTCGCCGCCTTTATCTCCCCAGTGTTGCCACGAGGTACCCATTCGCTGCTGGGTGAACAGTGAGCGAGCATTCAATCAGGGCATCAAGTCGGGCTCGAACCGTAGACCTACCGCACGGGAGGCATGCGCTCTAGCCACTATGCCACCTCACTCATAATGCCTTTAAAGTAAGCAAAACGCTCATTTCTAGGGTTAAGGTCACTTTGTGGTCATTCCTGGGAAAATTTTAGCACTCCGGTTAAGCAGGAGTCATTTGTAACTTGTGGCGTACCGTGAAGTCTTTTCTGGATACTTGGCTCTTTTATTGTTTCACTTTCCATGGTATCATAGGTTGTACTATATACTATCATATTCAAGAGGAAATATTTTCCTAGTGACGCACATAAGAAAAGTGGATTTAGAGATGAATAACACTGATTTGGGAAAGTTTTTTGAGTTTTGGATAGAAATCAGTGCTTGTTCACAATTGGCGTTTTATTGAAAAGGAATGCTATTAATCACACTAATTCATCGTTTGTCAATAGTCTAGGGTACATTTTGAGAGCTGTCATTTGTTCTTTTGCAAAGATTTACACAACTGAAGGTAAAAAATTAATATTTTGGGTCATTTGATGACATTGTATTTGGTGGTGCAAATTTTCTGTCCATCAGTTCCGTCCAACAGATTTACCCATCACTTTGATTAAGTTCAAAACCAATTTCAAGAGGATTGCTAAGAATAGTAAATGTGAAGAAATGGCATCTTTGTTGAAGCTCTAGATAAAAAGTCGTTGTTTGATAAACAAAAATGTCATGTTCTATCGTTCCATGCAACAGATAGCAAATATTGTAGATTTTCTCGACAAAGGAAGCTCCAGTGGACAAGCTGCTTTGCTTTTATTGCGGCCTGGTGTGGCTATTTCTTGAAATGAATGGTTTTTGTGAGGTCAAAGATGTCGCGTAACTTATATATCACTTCCAAGTATCAATTTTCGTCCAACAGGAAAAGGAGGTTTGAAACAAGGCCATTCTTCAAATGGAGGAACTAGATGGCAAAAGACAATTTCGAGATTGTTAGTCGACAAAAATGTGGAAGGCACGCTTCACGTTATTGTTAGCAAGCTTCTCAATTCACTTTTGCCACAAAGGAAACGGAATATATCTTTCATTTACTATGTGGCAAAATGAAGTTACAACTTGCATACTTGAAAAGCTACCTCAGAGGCATCTCTTTTCAGTTGTTCTTCGAACAACAATTGGTTAAGATAGCGCAATTTCGTTAGCGCAATTTCGTTTGCTTTCGGATTCTCTAACAATATTTTTCTCAATCTGGAGTACGCGGTCCACCAGGGGACCGCAATGGTTCTTACAGGGACCGTTAGAGGAATATTTTCGTAAGGGTAGTGTCTGACACGTCACTTTATTAATATATATTCACTTTTATAGTACTTTTCAATGAAGGCATATTTTCCCTACCAATATTTATCCCGATAGTGGCCATGGTTAGAAAAAATGTTGCAAAAGACAGTCTCGTCAAATATTTAGAACAGCTTAGGAGCTGTTGCCCTATCCTATCTAAAGAAAAGTGTAGAATACCTGTATGTCAATCGCCAGCAGTTTGTTTTAGAGAACAAGAAAGAGTTTTTCACCTAAGCACCTGTGGGCTTTTTTCAGATGCTTAATTGGTCCTACTAGGGTTCCTCTGCTACATTACAAGGTGCTCTTACTTTTGCGAAAACTTTCGATAGCACCCTCTATAGCCAACATCTTTCAACTGGCATCATTTTGACTAAAAAGAGAGCTCTGCAACTAACTATTGTAGCTAGAAGCTGAAAGATTACAGTTCATTCTGGAAATCTTTTGCTTGGTTATCGACCAACTCATTCATACAATATTACATTTTGATTGGTTGAATTTACACGGAAGAAACTTGCTGCTTATTCCATGACTAGCCAGTGTAAAAGCAAAACAATGAGATAGTGGGCGACATCTTGCTCCTAACCACCATTCCCATTTACAATGATGAAAGAGTATAATGAATGTACCTTACAGTAGCAATTTGTGGTGGTGAAAAGAGCTTTCCCATTCCTATGTCACATACGCCAAGGCCCTCAATGCATTGCATTAGTTGCAGTTACATTCAAGTTCCTTAGCAACAGTGATGTTGGAAGTTGCTGTGTTCTGCAAAGTTATCTAGCAAAGTTTACTTTAGAGAAATGAACAGAAGAGAAAGGAAGAAAGATGGTCATTTCCTTGTCATTTCCAAGAACTCTTGTCTGTAAATTGACGAGGTTTGGGTCAACGAACTAACGAAATTTGTGGCAAAGACCGAGGAGGGTTACTCGTCTGCCAGGAACAATGCTGGTGTTGATGAATGTGGCCTTTTTGATACAGAAATACAGCAATCATTTTAGAAATAGTAGGAGCTAGAAGCTTCAGATTTATAAAATGGGAATTAAACGTCAACTGAAAAAACTTTAAGGCAAAAAATTTCGGTCTTCAGCTTAGATTACGTAAGAGGCAGCTTTGCATTGAGAGCTTCAAAAGTAATTAAAATTTTTTTTAGATTCTATACAGGAATTCCAGACTGCAAAGGATTCTAAATATTTTTTGAGTCATTTGGTCCAGCTGTGAATAGCATTTTTGATATTCAAACAAGCACTTTAATGCCGAAGTGCCTTCTCCTGATCGCATGAATCGTAGCCCTAAATGCTGAATATTAATTGTTCATTATTCTTGCATAACGCAGACTTGGTCTACTTAAAAGGATGTTGCCAGTAAAGCTAGCACATGTTCATAATTCTCCAGGATGTGGCTAACTTGGTTAGATTTGCTGCACAACAAAGTTAGAATTTATCCCGTCTTGTCATCTAAAGCCTGTGTAAAACAAGCAAGCCAGAACAGAAATTTTAATTGAAAAGCCATGCTTTGAACAATACCAGATTCAAACCTACTCCATCTAAGAGCATCGCAACACTGTGAAAGGTCTCGTTTGCATATCTCCTCCATCTGCTGTCTTTCTGTGTCTTACCTGCATTCAGGCAGAACGCCATACAAAGGATAAACAAAAGACGGGGAATACTTCAGTTACTAACGGAGAATGATTCAGTAATAGCAGAAGGCGAATCGATATAGCGAAAGTTCTTCCGGATCTTGTATATCTTATTACCACGCTATTCTTGCGAGGAAAAGAAAAGCTAACTGTGATAGAAAAGGTAGACACCAGAAAAACAGCATCTATATGCATAAAAGTGGAACGTGCAACTTGCAAATTGAAAAAATTCCATAATCTGAGCAGCCATAGCAATAGCTCAAATATGATATTGATTATCTGCTGTTACATTACAGTTCTCTTAACCCTAAATAATTGATAATAAATTTACTCTATTAGGATAATATAACAAAATCATAGATTAGGACACAATTAAAATCATCCATCATTCTCTAGAAAATATAATTATTTTTGATTTCAGATCATAAAATTGTGTTATGAAAAGTCAGGTTTTGGAAGAATTTGACAGTTCTCTCTGCCTCTCTTCTATAAATTCTTTCAGCATGCAATTCCTTTGTAGGATAAACAATAGAGTCAGTTTACAAAATTTTTAGAGCCCCTTAGCACTGAAAGTAGTTTGTAAATTTCTCTATTATGTACTTTTTCCCCATGAACTGATAACAAGCAACTCTTATCATTTTCAGCAGCTTCTTTGCAAGTCATGTCCTTCTTGGCATTTGGACACTTTACTCCTATGACACCCTTTAGACTTTACAACTCAAAAATATTCCAAACTAGATTGCAAGCATGCCATGACCATTTAGGGCTTCAACTAATCCAAATTAATATTCCAGAATGCATGTCAACAAATTTTGAAGAATTATAGATGAACGGAGCCTCATTCACCATTCACTAAAGAAATTTGCAGTTTCTAACTACAGAAACTTACTAAACCCAACATGAACTTAATCCCAAAGTCATGGATGAAATCATCGTTGAGAGGAACATCTCATATAGCCTGAGAGGTAACAATCACATGTCAGTACCAATGCACAAATGCGCATGACTTTAAGGCAATTAGGTATACTGCACACAAACTATGGCAGTCTTTGCCGTTAGAGATAAAAGAGTTTCACGCCTTAGCATAATTCAAGAAGAAAGTAAAACGCCAATTCAGCAATTTCAACTTTAGACTGTGCAAACTGGATGTAAATAGTTTAGTTTTTCGTAGGATAATGTAAAGAATATTTTTCAATTTTAACTTTGTTTTAGATGGTTGGCCTTAATTAGTTCTTTTAGCTATTTTTATAATGCCAAACTTATATAAATAGATAATTATTATCATTATATTTAGCAGGATAAAGGTTTTCATCCATATCTTTATATTTCTAAGTTACATTGAATTTCTTATTTCAATGATAGGACGTATTTCACGGAAACAATTGCTTATTATTGATAATGGCATCAAAATTTCTCTCAGGTGCCAAATAAATGACCCCCCCTTGTTAACTTTCCGATTTTTTTCGAACCCTCGGATCTTATAAGGACTCCCGGTTATTAACTGTAAAGAAATAGACATTTTAACCAACTCCTCATTTCATTTCCTTTCTTTGTTTATACTATTTGCGCCCATTTTTCATGTCAAAATAGCGTACTGCTGTATATTCTTAGTTTTATGCTTATGAGAATCTGTTTTTGTTCTTTCGATCCTTGCATAATCATTTAAAGCCTTTTCTAAAATTTCTACTCGCCATTTATTTTAACCCTTCGTTTACTAAATATCGAAATTTTGCCGACCCAACTGTTTATAAGGATTCCCCATTCATTTGGCACTTGAGAGTACTTTGCAGATAAGTACTTCATATTTAGCTATCGGTCATCTGGATACAGAAATTTTCAGGTGATTTTGTTTTTGCTCTGCTATTCTATAGATGGGAATGCTTTTGTAAAGAAGACATGTCTTCCTGGAAAAAATTGGCCTTGCAGCAATGAATCAAAGTGCATTGAGCTGAAGAGCCTTTGTGATGGGAAAAACGACTGTAAAGATGAAAGTGATGAGGGCGCTGGATGCAAGTACTATCAATGCAGAGTTTTCAATGGTGGTTGCAGTCATAAGTGCTTTGTAGCCCCAGGTGGTAGGTGAAATTTTGGCAAGTAATCAATAATTATCGTTCACCAAGTAGTAATTCCTACAATCCTCATCAAATTACGAAAAATGTTTACGAACTACTAGAGCTCTGCAATAAAGTCAGTAATGAATTAGCTTCTCTCCAAACTTTTCACCTCATTGTGGTATGTCAACAATAACATGCTATGATACTGCTCTATGGCCTTGATTCAGCTAGCTATCTTCAATTCCGAAAGTGGTTAGATAACAACTGGTGAAGCTATAAATCCTACCTTTCCTACACTGCGAGACAGAAGAGAATTGAATATTTCTTTTCTCAAAGATAAGCTAAAAGAGCATTTGGCAGTAGATTGAACTGTCCACCATCAATTCGGCTTTGCAGAATCTGAAACAGCTTTGGCATAACCATCTTATGTCTTTTCTTACGGTTTGCATATCTTTATGCAATTTTTCATCAATCAAAGATGCTATTTAAGTGAAATGCCAGCTTCTTTTAAGCGATAGGGCCTCCTTTCACGAATAAAGGCAGAAGCCCGTCCATTCGTCATGCCTGCTCCAACAGTAAGAATACGTTTAAATGCTTTACATCGCCCTGTCATACGCTCTTTTTTCTCTTTGATGCTTTATTTTTATGAATAAAAAGTTGATTAAGAGTTCTCACATGCACATCAATGACTGTTTCTGAAAGTTTTTGTCTAGAAACAGTAGCTCTATCCGGTTAAAACGGACGTTTCCTTTAGATCTAAAAGATGTGATTCGAGGAAATAAGACTGACATTTGACTACCATATTTAAACCCACCTCCCATTCTATTTGCTTCTACAGCTCTGAGTATACCTTTGGAAAAATGAATTTCCCCATGTTTTGAATCTCTCGTAGATTAAGATATTTAAACCTTACTTCAAACGTATGCAAGAATGAAACAACAATTACTTCGATCTGCTATCATTATCGATAATCAACCACGAAGCAACCTTCCTTTCGTTTCAAAAGGGTAATTCAACAAAACAACATGGGTTCTAATTAAAGCCCTACATCTTCTTCTCCTTGAAATATATTGTCCCAATGTATTAAGTTCGTCTGAACTGTCTGAGTTATTCAGCAATAAATGTCCTAAGCAAATTGCCCATAGTTTCTTACTTTATCTTTAGATGGCAAGATCATATTACTTCATAACTCCATTTTCTCCTAAAAATTCAACTCTAATCTTCAACAATAATATTCAAGCAAAACGTGAACTCAACTTGACGATGAATAGCTTCATCAAACAATGTTATCAAGACGAAGGTAATTCTACTTAATCTTCATAGCAACGTTTTGGTTAACGACAATTACGTTTGCAACTTCCTTCAAACCGTCACTATAGTATAAGTTTTCCAAACGATGCTAACAACAATTTAGGCCGCAATACACGCTTTTTTAATAAGAAAACCATCATTTTGCCTGAGCCTCAATTTTCTTAACTTTTCCCGAAATTGAGCCTGAGATTTTCTTAAGTCTTACTTAACTTTTTCTGAAATAAACTGGCTAAAATAAAATGGGTTACAAATTCGTTATTAAAATTATATACCTGAATTTGAATTCCACCTTTATCAATTTGAATGCAATAACGACGAAATATCGATTTTAGACCACAAGAAACACTTAAGTTTGGAAATTGAGCCTCGTGATCTTTTTAAGATTTTATTAAGATTTTGACCATTTGAGCCTCATTTTCTCTTAAACCTTTCTCTTATAAAAAAACAGCGTGTATCATTTTTCAAAGAATAATTCAATTCAAAGTTAACTTCAACTATTATTGATGTCTTTGAACTCGAATGTTTCTTTAATCCTTCTACGATTAATAACCTATTTAGCATGGAGCTGTTCTTCCAGGGGGTTGTGTTTAGTCATATCTTGCTCTTCATGTACATTTTCAGTTGCCTTTTGAAAGTATCTATTGTTGGCAACTCACGTATCTCTCAAGGCGTATTATTCCATTTCTTAAGAGCTGAGTAATGAAAGCCTTTTTTATAGCGCTCAGTCTTATGTTTAGAGATTTGGAGAATTTAGCTATTTCTTGTATTGTAGGATAAGAAACTAGACCTTGGTTTATACTTTTCTAGGAAGCTATTTGGCAAAGTTAGTGTATGATTTTATAGGTCATAACATTCCTAGCAAAGCAAGTTATGTTTTTTACATTCATCCCAGGACATGAACAAGTATCATTAATTCTGGCGTTCCTGATTATTTTGAGAGCCCGTGTTTGTAGTCTCTGAAGGGCAGCCAGTTTTGTTCTCGACAAAACACCCCAAACAACATCACCATAGCGTAATTGACATTCAACTAATGCATAATAGACAATGGAAAGTGTGACTGAGGTAGTAGATTTGTCAATCTCTTTAAGGCCCAATTCCCGGAGTTAATTTTTTCCATTGTACGAATGGACAAAATTAACTCTGGCAATTGGGAATATAAGCTTTCCACTGTTCGCCACAGTCTCCATTTTGTGTAGGTTATGTTGAATATATTTCCTTGAAGCACAGTGGACTTGGAACTGGAAATTGTGAGCCATGAACTACTCCAAAGTCGCTCTAAATTTCTCCTATATCAGAATTCACCCACCAAGGTATCTTCTGAATATCTTTTGTCATGTTACACTCAAAGATATACAAAAGGTTCTTATTATCAGATCATATTACAGCTGAATATCCAGCGTGTAACCCTGCCTTAGTAGACCAATTCGGCCTTCATTGGGCATCCTAATCACGTGACTTGAATTGGGTGTTTACCACGAGCTTTGTTGTTGCTGTTTCACTTGGCCTTCCTTGTAAAGTCACACACAAAGGTTTAGTTTATATTGTTTGCCGAAGTAGCTAAGTTTGTTTTTGACGTTTCCAAGGAATGCCGCATTTCTGTGTAGCTGGCGAATGTACCAATAACTCAGAAAGACATCCAAATCTTTCTTTTCATGGTTTACCACTGCATGACAAAGGAAGACTGAAAGTATGGATCACCAAGATGAGAAGGGACCCCCGTTACTTCAACGTGACAAAACACACAAAAATTTGCTCACAGCATTTTCGGCGGAGCGATTATATAGAACCTGACACAAGTAAAAAACGCCTGAAGTGTACAGCTGTGCCTACTTTATTCAAGTGGACTAAATCTACTGCAGACAATTCTTCAGAAGATGCAACAAGGCCGGCTGTAAAAAAGTTAAAAGCTTGTCGTTTGGAGGAAGAAGAGGAAACTGACACAGCATCGGAAGGAGAGGGAGATGCATTGTATTCATTGAGGCCACAAATATTGTCACGAAAAACACAGACTTATAAGGAAGATTGTTGTGATGAAATAGGCCCATTGCCCTGCTCACACAAGTTTTCTGTATCCCATTTGCTATCAAAGTGTGTCACAAAGAAAAAGGAAGAGAAACTATTCAAGCATTTCACTGGGTTTGATTCATGTAAAATTTTTTCTACTACATTAGAATTCCTACTTCCAAGTTTAGACAGACACAATATGATCTATTGGGGAACAGCGAAGGCAATGGAAAGACTTTTTGATACTGGCAAGTTTTTTGATGAAGATTTTTCCAAAGAAGATAGTGGATCTAAACAATTGAATTCAAATGAGGAATTTCTCAGCTATAAAGCTCTAAAGCCTCACAAATTAAGTGTAGGGGATGAATTCCTGATGATGCTGATGAGACTTCGGATGGGCCTGACAGAAATTGATTTGGCAGAGAGATTTAATATCTCTGAAAGCACAGTCTCATTGATCTTAGTAACTTGGTTGAACTACATGTACATTATTCTTGGCTCTCTGAAAATTTGGCCTCATCGTAAGATAATTTTGGACAACTGCCCAGAGGGGTTTAAAGAAAAATACCCAAACACTCTTATTATCATTGATGCAACAGAATTAAAAATTCAAGTCCCAAGCTCACTTCAGAAACAAAGCCAAACCTACAGCAACTACAAGAGCCATAACACATTGAAATGCTTATTGGGTGTTGACCCCAAAGGAGGAATTATCTTTGTTTCTCAGCTATATGAGGGCTCCATAAGTGATAAGGAGCTTGTAAAAAGATGTGGACTATTGGAGGTCTTGCAACAAAAAATGCAAGTTGGAGAAATAGCAAGAGGTGATGCACTCATGGCAGACAAGGGCTTTGATATTAAGAATGATCTAGAAGCCCTTGGTCTCACTCTGAATATACCCCCATTTTTGAAGGAGAAGGGTAGTTTTTCTGAGGATGATATCATAAAAACACAAACTATTGCCACGCATCGAATTCATGTTGAGAGAGCTATTGCGAAAATTAGACGATTCCGTATCTTCCATTCAGTTATTCCAGTTGCTATGTTAGGGACTATCAATCAAATATGGACAGTTGCATGCTTACTGTTAAATTTTCAAAATCCAGTTTTGTGATCTATTTGTTGGTTGTCTATTTTAGCAGTGGCATTTCCTTAGTAGTATGAAATTATTAGTTGGTGACAAATACTTCAATTGTCAATGAATGTAAACCCTAGGTCTATTAGGCTAAAAGTTTCGTGTCCTATTTCAAAAGCCTTAATTACTTTTGACTTTATTTGCCAGATTATGCTATTATATTACTTTTGAAAGTTTTAAACAGAGCACTTACCACATATTGGCAAAGGGCTTTTGATCAGAAACATTTTAAGCACAAGGGCCATCCATAAACTGCATAAACATTAAAGCATACAATTTTTTATACTCTCCCCTGTGTACATATTTATCCTTCTGCTCTACCACTCCTTTGCATGCATGCACAATGAAGCATTGAGATACCCCTGGCAAAAACATTTTGTTTGATACATTTTGTTTAACAAGATTTATCTTACTCTCCATTAAAATCTTGTTTGTCAAGCTTATGGCATAAGAAGCCTAAAGTTTATTTTTGAAAGACATTTTGTGGATAACATTCTAAAACCTTAAGCTTATCTAAAAACTAGAACAATATAAAGTCGCCCCACTTGTTCTCTACCTGTAGCTGTATCCTTTGATCATACCTATTTCCCTAAATGTGAACATGCTTTATGGATAGCCCCATAGTTCAATGCCACTCTTAATGAAGTTTTATTCTCTTTTAAAGAATGCTTAAATTTTACATTAAATACTCAATACCATACTTGAAATAGAATTCACTAAGCTTTGGTAATAGTTCTTGTTTCCAATATTGTTCATCAAAATTCACTTGAATAACACACATTTCATTTCTTTCTTACAAGAAGACACAAAAATCACACCACTGCAATCCAGAAAGTGCCATTTGGCCCTGGACTTGTGCAAAATAACCACATCTGTGTTCTTTCTTTAGAGTAAATGATTTATTTTCTTTCTGAAGGTAAAAGCTTGGGTCTGTGACTGCAGCATCTAAGCACAAATGTCTTTGAGTAAATGGACACTTTATTTCCAAAAGACCATAGGGTGGATGCATGGCAGGATTAAATACTTTGCCATCAGGGCTGGCCCCCAAGTGTGGATAGCTGGGGTTTGTGACTAGTCCAGCAACAAAAACTGCAAAGCTTTGTATCTTTTTCTTCATTTTTCTTGCATAAATGGTTCGTGCAAGGTTTTCTTTTCCTTTCCCATGGGCAATGGCCCTTACTCTTCCTAAATCATCAGGCTTGAATATCCTCTCTAACATGGCCTCTGTGGGTTCTTTACCTGTGAAAAGCACCTTACCAAAATTAGATGCTGTCAGTCTCACCTTACGTTGAAGAAGCCATTCTTTGCTCTCACCTTGGAGGATTGTTCTTTTCTCAAGCAAGATGGACTCTTCAAAGTTTAATTCAACATTTTCCTTAAACCAAATCTCAGCGGCTTTGTTCTTGAATTGTGTCATACAACTCAGTTGACCCTCAGATGACAAAGGAATATCTGGGCATTTCAAGCATGGACTTGAATCAACCTCTGTAGGGATTTCTAAGTTACATTCAAACCTTGTTCCTGATTTTCCAAAATCAAATAGTTGATATGACAAACAAGAACCAAGAGGAACATTGCCTAGGATGGTATTTGTTTGCATAGAAGGCTCTTGGTCACTTAAGAGATAAGAAAATGGTGATGGATTTGGCATGTTGCTGAGATCATTGACCTGAGTTACTATTGATTCAGAGCTTAAGACCATGTTGCCATTTGTTGCTTTGTACAGTTTACACTGCACAGGCCTTTTTTCTAGTATTCTCTTGAATATCCTTGATAGCCTTAGCATAATGTGTTCCCATCACAGGTGAAGGAGAAATTGAGTTTGACCTAGGAATGTGCCATTGTTGTGGCTTACTTGTGCATGTCAGTCTAACTGGAATCTCGCTTAGACCAGAACAGGAGAAGTCGTTCAGTTGCAATAACAATGCAAAGACATGATTGCAATGACCTCCGCTTCCAGCCTTACAGGAACAGTGTGCTCTCAAAACTTTCGCCCTTTTATTGTCTTCCAAGACACAAACAAGCATAGAATGAGGCTCTTCATTCTTTTTCATAGACCGGTGACAACGAGCGCGTATTAATCACTCACTAGCATCAGATCCCTGCAAGCCAATGTAGATATTGTGGACATAGGCCTCTTTGAAAAACTTCCAACACTTGCAGCCCGTATTTCCTTTCCCTGATGACATTAACCAGTCAGCCCATGTTGCTGGTACGAATTTCGGGATTTGACGAAGCGATTTCGAAAAACATAAATTATCCTCTTTAGCCCAACATTTACAGCAATCGAAATGAACTTGACAACATCTACAAGACTCTCTTTCCGCCATTTCGTTTGAGTCAGGATATAAACACCCAATTCATATCACGTGACCTAGTAACCGCATTGGTCTATTTACCAACGCTAATTATTGTTGGCCCGCTCTAGTTGTACAGTTATTTCTCGCCAACTTTAAATACAGCATTATTACGTTCGGATCAGATCGGATTCGGACCAGGTGCTTCGGATTGGACTAGATTTACACAGAAAATTTCGGATCGGATTTGGGCCAGAAAAATCCGTGCCAGGTTGGATTCGGGTTTTGAGAATAGGCCAATTTTCGGATTGTAAATGCCTTATATGATCTGAAGCACACTTCTATTGTGGAAAAATGTAGGAATCAACCGTGTTCTTTTCGTTATGCCTGACAAAGACACCAATTTCTCCCCTCCCAGATTACAAAAAGGGTATAGATGACGATAGTTATCTGCAAGTATCAAATTACATAGTTTGTTAATACTTTTGAGAATGTTTGATGTGTCAATAGCGTTTTAGATATAGTAGATCCAAATGTCCTTTTGTTGTAGCAAAATGAAATTTTATTAGCGAAGCTGGCTAGGTTGATATTAAGTTATATTCCATTGTTCTTTTATCTTACAAGATAGCTGAAATTTATTACACCTTCTGACTTTATGAAATGTTCTATATCCTCGACAATGTCATTTGTGGGGCACAGAGGGTTTACTGTAAGGGTATAGACGCTATGGACGCTATAGACTCATCTGCCTAGATACTGCGTCTTGAATATTGAAGGTTATTTCCAGAGTCATTTAAGTAAATTATAAATAGAAATGAAGTTAGAAGACATTGATGTGCTAAAAAGCCAAAGGGCAATTTGTGATCAAAATTCACATTGTTGCCAGGATTTCAGTAACTTTCAGGTGGAGTTTTTCCACTTCCATAACTCTAAGTGCAGTTTTTTGCTTTGTTTTGTAGTCTTCTGCATATGCGTACTCATAATAATGTATTCATTTGCATAATTTGATCCTGTGCATTCCGTTTTTACCTACCTCTTAATCTATGCTCTTTTTAAGACTTCAGAGGCAAATGATAGAAAAGTTGTAACCTCACATTTAATACAAAAAAGAGCCAAAAGGGTGGAGATCAAACTTAAAATCCGTTCAATTCATTTCCAAGTGAGAAAATAATGGAAAATACTAACTTTACCATCAAATTCTTCATATTGCACTATTGGTGCTCCTTAAAATTTGCTCTCAGCTGATTGTCAATCGAAAACAATGGTAAAAACTCTTTCAATCTAGATCTTCCTTTTGCTGTTTTGGTGTCCCTCAGGAATCATGGTAAAGGCTCTATGACCCTACTAGCCCCTACAGCACAACGCTAGTTCTTAAGAACAACCTCACTTGCGATTTCTCTACATGCTAAATAACGATTCCTAGCAGTTGTTGGCCTTCACACAAGCCTACACATACGTGCGTATATGCATTTTATATGCTTTTTAACATTGTGCTATTGAGTTCATGAGGAATCTGTTCCGTCATACGTAACTTGTTGCTTTAGACCAAAAGTGGCTATTCCTTTTCTACAGGGGTAGCTTGCGGTTGTCCTTCTGGAATGAAGTTGAAGAATGATTCTAAAAGCTGTGAGGATATCAACGAATGTCTTACACCTAACATATGCAGCCAAAGGTGCGTCAATGTCAAGAGATCCTATAGGTGCTATTGTGCTGAGGGATATGTACTGAGAAAAAACAGAAGAACTTGCTCGGCAGTAGGTGGGTACAATACAACAGTTATGTTCTTTATTTATGTCGTTATTTGGTTTGTACAGAACTTTGGTGTAACGTTTTTCTCTTATTAACAGTGTACATAAGGCTCTTGCAATTATCGCATTGCATGCTTTTTTAAAAGAAAAACTGTGCAAAAAAATGAGGCTGAAATGACTAAAATGTTAAGAAATTCCTATGAAAATCACAAAGCTCAATTTCCAAAATTAAATTTTGTTGTTGTACGAACTCCAATATTACATAATTATTACATTCAGAATGTTAAAGATGGAATTCAGATTAGAGTGTACACGAACAACAAAGAAGTGTAGCGCATTTTAGTCGGTTTATTTCAGTAAAAGTTAGAATTGTAAGAAAATTTCGAGCTTGATTTCGGGAAAAGTTGACTGAAGTGATGAAAAGACGTGTAGTTATTACCATTCGTAATGCAGTGACTTTAACTCGCTTAAGTCTGTGTGACTTAAAAAGTCTGATTACAAATGCTTGTAATTACAAATGCTGCAGTTTTTATAGACACAAGTCGGATTAAATAGGCCGGATATTTGCGTAAGTTGAAGTTTTTTTTGAAGTTTTTATTGGCGAAGTGATGGCATAGCTTTCCACTAACATATGGAAATGAAATGTCTTTCCTTGATAGACTGAGGAGAATTGAAAACCTTATCACTTTATTGAGTGGGGCTACATGTGTGAATAAAGTACAGAAACTACAAAACCGCGCTGCTAGGATAGCTGCAATTAGCCCTTACGATGCACTGTCTCAGCCTCTTCTGGAAACCCTAGGATGGCACACTATAAGGGACCTTGTTGATATGGAAACTACCATGATGTTATATAGGACAATAAATAATCAAGTACTCAATTACCTCACAAGTTTGTTCGAAAGCTTGTCGCAACATGCCATTAGCTTCACAATACTATGACTGATCGCTTCTATTTGTGTTTTTGTATGTATTTCTTTTTGCAACTTCTCTTTTTATATGAATCTAAAACTTCTATTTATTTTTATTTCAATTTGCAGGGCAGTATAAAAGTCAGCATTTAGCTGCATACTCTACCCTGCGTAAATAATTTAAAACGAGCGAAATGCTTGTGGTTTCTGAATCTTGTCTTGACGGTAGTTCAAATAAGTCCACATTTATGTTTCTGTGTAATGATTATCCTCGTGAAGACTTTGGCTTTGTACATCAATGATTTATAGATTGTATGTATACGTTGATACGTACTGATATATGTATACGTACTGATAGATGTATA
>WIPJ01000520.1:1383185-1404008 GCA_018155075.1 Cassiopea andromeda
ATATATATATATATATATATATATATTAAGTGATCCAACCATTAATAGAGGAGAGGGTAGTTTACAGAGATTTTTTCGCAATCTTAAAAAGAATGGCAACACCACTGATAGTAGCAACAACTATCACTAATAAAGTTGTGCGATTCAATACCACTGAATTTACCTCCACCATCTTTGCTTCAGCATCTTACTGCAGATGTAAAGCAAAGTACAACCAAGTCAAGAAAGTATACGAATGAAGATCAACAATTCATCGCAGCTGAGAAAAAAGCTGCTAGATCAAGCTAGTTTGATTTTTACTGAGTTAATAGTCAGGGACAAAGTTTAAGTTGTGAGTATGAGGATGACCTTGAGGACCTTGACCATTTGCCATCTCACAGGGCATCAACGGCAGCATTTTTGCAGGGCCACTTAATGGAGCTAGAACCACTCATTTGCTCACCTACTGTTACTGAAAGAAAACGTTTAGAAAATTTTTGCAGCTAAAAGCTTCTGACACTCGCCCCTTAAACATTTATTAAGTTACGCTCCTGTCAGTGCTACTTGAACTTCAATGAAATTTCAATATCTTCATCTATCTTTGTTTTATTTACACTCAATATATCAAATTTGGTTCTCTCTGCAATTATTTTGACAAAATCTAATTTTCCCAGTAGGCCTTTTATGTTGATATGGAGCATTTTAAGATCACTCTTATTGATTGTAGAATTAAGATCTACATGATTTACCTCATCATAAGTATTGTTCATTTCTGGCAGAACTTGACTTTGTGTTCTCTGCCATTCAGGCCTCTTGAATTGCTAACTGATGTTTTCATCATCAACAAATGGTAGGCTACCTGCACATCATGCTCTACACATCCAAGGAAATTGATCTAGCTTGCACAGGTCTTTGTTAAAACTATAAGATAGACCTTCACATTTAATGTGCGAGTATCCATAGCAGCCATCACATGAGACTGCACGGTGATTCTTAGCAACTGGCCTAAAGCAAACTGTACAAGGATGTTTAACTGGCCCAGGGTTAGGGCATACATCACCACTCAACATAAGGAACATCATCAAGAGATAAATGTTCATGGAGCACCTTGCTGTGACTAATCCTGCCTTTTTCTTTGCACCGACCTGTCTAGGCCTAGTCTGGGCTCCATTTAGGCCCATTAGCGATGAGATGTTTTCCCAAACATGCATTGTCCCTTGCATGTTACAGTGCTCAAA
Organism: Cassiopea andromeda; assembly: GCA_018155075.1. NCBI lineage: Eukaryota > Metazoa > Cnidaria > Scyphozoa > Rhizostomeae > Cassiopeidae > Cassiopea > Cassiopea andromeda. The sequence continues at coordinate 1,384,403 of WIPJ01000520.1, forward strand.
ATTTAGGACAATGCTTGCCTGGTGGTACTCTGGATCGAAATAGTTGAAGTAGTGCAGCTTACAACAACTCCTGTGATTGTATAAGACAAGAATTCCAGTGAACATGAAAATCACACATGCTGTTATACCGGCCATTGAATTGAATTATATTGTTAGCTCAAATCGATAGCAAGGGTAAGGAAAAGGCTGTTTCATTTGCCAGTCGCTCTCTTACCCCTAGAGAAAAAACTATTCCAAAATGGAAAAGGAAGTTCTTGCTATTGTATTTGCCACGCAGCACTTTCGAGTTCATTTGGTCAGCGATAAATTTCAGATCATAGCAGATCATCGTGCCTTGAAATGGCTACATTCCATAGAACCCAAGGGTCGCATAGCACGGTGGATTATGGACCTTCAAGAACTTAATTTCCTCCACCATTAATCTCTACCTGATCAAACGTCGTGCACTCTGGACAGTCAGCTGTCTATTTAATCTGCTACCATAAACTAATTTCTACGATGCTCAGCGCCTAGACCCACACGTTTCCAAGGTTATTGAAGTGAAAGAACATAGTTTCCCAAGCCTCCTATCTTTGTTTGCAAAAAGGACCCAATATTCTATACTTTTTGGCACTTCTGGGATTAACTCCATGCGGTAAATGGGATTTTAGATTGGTCACAAATTTCTCAGCAAGGTTTTTCATGAGAATCAATTGTTATACCAACAATCCTTGTGTCTGAAATATTACAAAGCCTTTATAGTGGTCCTTCAGGTGGCTCATGGGTATCTGTTGCACGATAATGAGATGCAGGGAGAGATTCTTTTGGCCCGAAATGAAAGACTCTGTTATACGATTCATTGACAATTGTGAGGAATGCAGTCAAAGTAATTATGAAACCAAACAAACACGAGCTCCATTAAAGCCCATAGAAGTCAGCGAACCATCTGTTTTTTGGGCTCTCGATTATATGGGCCCTCTTCCAGATAAAGCTAGTAATAACCGACATCTTTTAGTTACGATGGACCGTTTTACTATATGGTGTGATGCATTTACCACTAAAGACAAGTTGGCCCCTACAGTGGCCCACATACTTGTCTCCCGCGTTTTCTTGAGGCTTGGCCCGCATATTATAATCCAGTCTGATCGAGGGAAGAACTTTGATAGCACTGTAATGCATGAAGTATACCAAATAATCGGGGTAAAGAAAACCCCTTGCCACCGCATAACACCCCCAGTGAGAATCATACGTTTTAAGGAATAATAGCTAATTTTGTTTCAATAAATGGAAACGACTGGGATTAATGGCTGAATCAGGCTGCGTTTGCCTACAATACAAGCGTACATGAATCCACAGGAATGTCCCCCACATCAGTTAGTATTTGGTCATTCCGCGCGCATGCTACTTGAGGTGGAGCTAACTGTGCCGTTGCGCAGCATAGCAAGTCAATCTGACTGTAGCCAATCCTTACGCAAAGCTATTCAGCATGCCAATCACTTAGCTCAGGGAAATTTAGAATTTGCCAGGGCTCGACAAAGTAGTACTTATAACAATGAAAATCACAAGGTTTGGAAGCCCTTTGAACCTGGACAAATGGTGTCGTTGTGGCGGCCTAACAAGTGTAAATTTTGAAGGAGGTGAATTGGCCCATATGGGGTATGCTCTGGGATGGGGGTTAGGACTATTCAGGCAAAGCCCAGTTTACCATGTCATCCTACTCTTGAGACACCGGGAACAGTTTATGGGGACTATATTCCGGCAGAGGAACAAGAGAGACCAGGACCAGGAGATCATAGAGGTCAATTTGTCAGAGCTAGACCAGCTCAATTACGTCAATTCATCAACCCCCTTGAGCGCTCTGGAGAAACTTTAGACCACTAATTCATTCGTCTCAGCCAGCAATGTTTGGGAGGGGAAGTGTAATGAATGTATTAGATTAACATAGTTATTGTATCATTAATCATGATACGTCTTTGTACTGTTAGGTGTTCTGTGTTGTTACTTGTGAGTGATTGAATTGAATGATAAGCACGTGATTAGAGCTGGAGTTCAGTTGGCTATCAGATATAGAGAAGGAAACACGCGTTGCATTTATGGAGGTTTAACTGTTATACTTAGAATAGTGCCTTCGTTTTCTGCTATTATCCAGAGCAGAATGCATGGTTCATTCATTCTCCGGCAATGCCGCACTTTGCCAATAACAACGTATTTTTTAGAAGTAGCCTGCCATTGTACACTTGATATAAACCCTGATACCATTTGGTTATACGCATTTAGACTTCTAAATTACTTAAACTGCATATTTGTGTAATAACTTGTATCCAAACCAAGATACAGAGCAGATCGGCGGCCTCCACAGGTGGCAAACAGTTTTGATCAACTGTTTTGGAATCAATACGGGATCAATACCAATAATTGATATCTTCTCTTTAACGTGAGGCTTCAAGGTTTTTGCGAAATTCGACAGCACAGTTGATTGCGAATTGGGATCGGTGTACCCGCTAGCCATATTCAACACTGACGGTGGAACACCAAGACGGCTGCTGCCCTCGTTTCCGATCTTAGTGACGTCATGTGAAACGCTTTATTGTCGCTTAAAGTAACATTGTTTCAACTTGATGGCATTTTCTTTTTACGAAGCCTTCTACTTATAATGGTAGTTAAGTCACGTAATTGTTTGGTATGTCGAAGCAAGCGCAATGTAAATGCCAATTTCTACGAGTGAAGATTATGATAATCACATTTTATAAGGCGCCATACAGAACAAAATAGGTCAATTCAAATATATAGTTCATTGCAAATATATAGGTCATCTCCCACACATATATAGGTCATTGCTTGCAAATATATATGGCTACTGCTTGCCAATATATATGACTACTGCGCTTCAAATAAATATAGCTACTGCACTTCAAATATATATGGCTACTGTGCCTGCAAACACTTAGGTCAGTGAACGTTCTTTTAGCATCAAATGGGTGATTCCACATCTAGGCTGTTGCATGGCTTTTCTTACGCAGCTATAACCCACAGAACAAGCCTTTCTCGTTGTCAGTGATGGTGCCAGAAGCAAATGCTGGGGTCAATGCTATCAAAGTGCCGACAGTGAGCGGTGTCATAGAATTTTACCGAAGAACACCTATCATTTTGCCTAAATAGACAAAAATGGGATTTCATGAAAGTGCCGACAGTGCATAGGAACTTAGATGCCGACGGGGTACTCGCTGAAAATTTGAGTACTGCAGCCCCTCAAGCCCCCCTGCTAGCGGCATCCCTGCTTATTGTGTATACGGCCTTATATACTGCAGTACACACAGCGAGACAATTTTGTTCAGTGGCTTGTAGTGTCCTTGGAAAAGCCGTGCAAAGCTGGAAACGGATGTACACATTTGGAATTGCCGTAATGTTGCTATGGCTTTTCCGTTTTAGATGTAATGAACCCAGCATAGCTTTACGGTACAGGGTAAACAAAATTTCAAATTTTATATATTTCTAAACTTCAAGGACATTAACTCTAAATTCCAGCGAGAACTTCTACTAGTTTCTTATTCCAAGTCTATCATCATTTTCTCTCCTTTTTGACACTCCTCACTAGTCTCTCTAGTTCATTCCCTAGCTCCTCCACAATAAATTATTCCCAAACTCTGTTTGTAAGTCAGTTCGTTTGTGTCGATTGCTACAATAATGACAATAAAATGTATAGCGTTTGTTTACACAACAATAAGCAAGGACGAAACTTAAGGGGGAAATGGTGTGAGTCACCCCAAACCTTGAAAATTTATGCAATATCGCAGGGCAATTACAATACATTGTAGTACATTTTATTTCTGTACAGTGCGCAGGCAAAAATTTTATCGCATGACGATAAGGTATATTTTTCAAGACTTAATAGTTGTAAAGACTGAGGAAGCTGCATGAAAAGCTTGAGGAAGATTCGTGCATCGGTTTTCTTGCAAATTCCTTTAGAAATTTGCAACTGATTTTGTCTCTCAAAAATTTCCTAACCAAATTTGAAAATGTTTGGAAATTTGCGTGAGGGTAGTGTATATTTGTTGGAAAAGCTATCGCAAGATTTCAAACGTTATTAGATGCTCAAAGAACGTTGACTAACCAAAGTGTTTGCTGGCACAGTAGCTATATATATTTATGAGCAATAACTTATATATGTGCAGAAATGACTTCTATATTCGCAATGACCTATATATTTGAAATGGTCTATTTTGTCCTGTATGGCGCCTCATAGCATTTAGCTCACTCTAAGAAGGCATTTGTCTTCATCAAGCTCGAAATTATTGCTACTGACAACATCCTTGGGATAACACGTGATGAATACTTGGACTTCAATTGTCGCAGTGAAGATATATGCAAAAAGTCTGGCCAAAAACTTCATGCACTTCCACGAGTTCCAACATTCATGGGCTAAGAAAGGTTACAGACAGTAATTAATGCTTTTCTATTTTCTCATTTTAGCTATATTGCCCTGTAATTTGGATGTTTCATGATAGAAACTTGAACAACGCAATAAATAAAATCCACGAAGGAGCATTTAGAATTACTTTCAAGGATATGTCATCAAAATTTGACGATTTATTGATAAAGGCAGCCTCAGTCACCATTCAACAAAGGAATCTACAGTTGCTAACTACAGAAATTTATATAACCAAACATTATCTTAATCCCAAATTCATGGGTGAAATCTTCGTTGAGAGGAACATCTCACATAACCTTAGAGGAAGTGATCACCTGTAAATACCAATTCCACTCACAAATGTGTATGGTTTTAAGGATTATGCAAACTATGTAAATAATTTATGCTCTTTGATAGGATAATGTAAATAGCATTTTTCAGCTTTAACTTTTTGTTAGATGGTTGGCCTCAATTAGTTCTCCTAGCCATTTTTATCATGCCAACCGAAAATAATTATGCTACTATATGAATTATTATTATAGCTGAACAAAACCCAAGATGCTGGGCTTTTTGGGCATTTTTCTTTAAACTTAGATATTCTTTTTGTTATCTATAGTATTATCTTCTCTTAAATACATCGCAGACTCGCCAATAGTGTACTGCCTTAATGTATTGCATCATTTAATTATTGAACAAATTATTTCCATTGCATGAAGTATATATTATCTCTAAAAACAAGGGGTTCTCTTCTCAATTAGTCTAGCTACTAAGAAAACTTCTCCTCAGAAAATCCCATATATAAATTCATGGTTGCTATCATGAATGACATACACAGATTTCCTGTTTTCTCCATAATGTTAATCTATTGCCTTTAAAAAATGGTAATCTCAACTATCATTATTTTGTTACATTATTGTAGAATGTAGTAGGGCCATTCTCACGTGACTTATATGACATTCATAATGAAAATTTTGAGATAAAATGTCTAAAATGCTAATGAAAATATCTGAAAATGAATTCAAAAATGTGTTTGTCCAGAAATGCTATTAGATTAAGTTTCAAAGCAACTTGAATAATTTAGTTGATTTCTTCATTTTCTGGACAAAAATTGGTAAAATATCTCGCCGCTTACGTAACAAAATGCATGGTGATATTTTGAAAACAATCTCAATCAAAAACAAATTTTAAATGTCAAAAAATATTCGCCAATTTTTTTGCTAACTTCCAACACATTGTATAGTCATCGAGACTCTGCTGATGTCAATTATTTTGTGTCCCTAGCTAGAGAGCTGTTTTTACACTCCTGGTTGATATTTCATGAGAATAGCCCAATATATTGTACTCTGTCAATATGCTTATTGTTGTTTTGAATAGGTCCGGAGCCCTTGCTTATATACTCAGATCGTCGTGAGATAAGGCTGTATCGAATGAGGACCAAAGAAGCAGGAACCATTATACCCGACCTTACAAATGCTATTGGTCTTGATTTTGACTGGAAAGAGCAAATGGTATACTGGTCAGATGTGAACGAAGATCGTATTGAGAGAGCATTTCTTAATGGAACTGGAAGGAGAGTAATAGTTTCTTCTGGATTAATTGCTCCTGAAGGTAGGTGGTATTAGATTGAGACTGAGTGTTGTATCAGATGCCATTAAGCATTTTTTCAAATTTTATGTTAGTGATTTACAGCACCAGATTTTCAGAATGATGATGTCCTTGTCATTGTGGTAGATACAAGTGTAGCTTTATCGAGTTTTTTCACGTTAGCAATTATTGTTGGAATGCCTCAGTTTATGCCTTCATTTTTATTTGCTTTCGGCATTCCTGATCACTTATAAATAGGTGCTGTAGTTTGCTGCTATTATGGTGAGATGACAAAGTAGCAAGTTTATTTGTGGAGAATGAGTTTCTGTTTCAGCTCTTAGATAATGAGCTGTTGATGATATGGAACGAGACCCTCATCTAACCGATACAAAGCCTGATTTATGTACCTCATAATATGTTTGTCAAACAAAAATCGTTGAAAATGGAGGGTTGATTTGAGAATAAGTTTAATATATGAAACTAGTAGAGAATCATTGGAGTCATGAGATTTCTAAATGAACATTATGACTGTCCTATATTTGAAATTAAATCAATTTCACATTTTCTTAGCTCTTTTAGGAAATATAAATTGGTGTGCTACTGTTATATTTTTAGGAGTTGCCGTTGACTGGATTGCTCGTAATCTGTACTGGACAGATACGAAAACTGATACTATTGATGCCTCTAGGCTTGATGGCTCTCTGAGAGCTGTTATCATTTCTTCTGGCCTTGATTCACCCAGAGCTATATCACTTGATCCAAAATATGGGTATTTGCTTATGTTATCAACATTTCTTTTCACCATATACAAAATTTACCTTATTCTCCTCTTTAGTAGTTAAAATTTTGAAAAAACAAATGAATAGCAGGAATTAGGCTTCGTAGGAGTTTATGCAAAATTGGAAAGAGGGAAGTTCTGGGTATTGCATTCGTGTGGATGAAGACATTTATCCAGAAACAGTGGGCTTTGTTAACTAGAGAATCAATCTAGGTGAATAGTAATACAGCACCAAAAAGTGGCAACATTCTTTTGACATACTTAAAAGCTTGTTTAGTTCGACACTCATCAGATTATAAAAACGTCGGATAGTGACCTAAATATTAACCGAAATATGTATCCAGATGCGGTTGCATGTGATAGGATGCGGCTAATTGGCCCCAAGAGTGGCCAATTAGGACCTATTAACCATTTTTTACTTGAAGAGTCCCAATGAGAAAACGAACTCTTCTTGTCTACACAAGACTGAGTTTTGAGTCGTGATGGCTAATGGACTTCCAAAGGATGTATTGCCCAGTAAATTGCTCGAAAACTAAAGTAGGCTCAGAGCTCGACAAAATAAAACAACTGCTCATTGAAAACGGATATCCAACAGATGTTCTACTTTCTTGATCAACCAAAAACTAGCCAACTTTGCAGCAGAAAAAAACATTTGGTCCAGAGAAGTGCCCGGTATACCTAAAACCCAGTCTTGTATAGATAAAATGAGTTAGTTTTCTCACTGGGACTCGTCAAATAAACAAAATGATAATAGGTCCTAATTGGCCACTCTTGGGGCCAATTAGACTCGTCCTATCACATGTAACCGTACCTGGATATATATTTCGGTTAACCTTTAGGTAACTATCCGACGTTTTCATACTCTGATGAGTGTCGGACGAAAAAGGTTTTTAAGTATGTCAAATGAACGTTGCCACCTTTACGTGCTGTAATAAAGTTTTGTAGTACCAACAGACTATATAAGTGAGTAGCGTATTCTGGTCTTTATACAATTTGATCTTGACTCTCAGATGACCTTTCAATTCACCATTGGTTCATAAAATGTTACTTAAAAGTATATTCTTATCTGTATAAGATGTTATGTAAACGACGAGTTGATTTTTTTTAAATATACAACGATAAAATTTTGTTGTCACAATTTCACTAATATTTATGTCAGAAATCATATATAGATCAGAAAAATATATAGATCAGAAAAAATATATGTCAGAAACAATTGATCAGCGGATGCTCAACTTTCTTGAATATGAAATGAGCTGAATGCCAAATTCGTGAACTTGTCGGTAAAACAAGTTCCAGAGCCTGTTTCTCACTTCCTCTGCAGTAAATGGAGCTTTTCCCGAGAAAATGTTTCCTTTATATCACACGCTTTGCGTTAGAATTGAAAGAATCACTTTTGAATAAGTAAATCCGTAGTTCGGATTTTGATTGTGACTCGTAGATAGATATAACACATGACGATTTCTTCCAGTCCTAGTTGTTCCATAACTGTAGAACAATATCAGTGCAGTAAGATTGTAATGAATATTAGAGGAATAATAGCTTAAGATTTACATTTCTAAAAACTAGAAAGAATTTCTAATTCAATGTAGAGAAAGTCAGCTCGATATCATTTCTGGAGCAACTGCTATTTCAATTTGAATTTCAAAATATGCATAGGATCTGATGATGGGCAAAATTTTTTCAAACAGTTCAACAAAAAGTCAGAATCGTGTGGAAATTATCGTTAAAATAATATCTTTTTACAAATGTCCATACCCATACGCTATGTTTGGCACAACATGTTTCTTGCAATCACAAAAATCTCATTTTTCGAGATTTCAGCTCGTCGTAGGCCTACTTTAGTCCCCTTTAGGAAGAGCTGGGGGCTTACAATGGTATTGTTGGGGTATGACCTCCACGAAAAATTGCACCCAGAAGATGGAGTCTGGAGATATATAAACGATATATTTTCTGATTCCATGATAAATATGCTACAAGAATCTGAAATTCATGTAATTTCGCCAAAGCAGGTATTGGAATAATGCAAAAATATTGTAGGGACGTAGAGTTATTTTATGCGAGCAATCAAAGTGATCGAAACTGTTAGTCTGTAACTTTTGTTTCCACATGGGCCAAGGCTGTCCCATGTTTTGCAGGTTCGGTTCTCTTACTGATGCTTTACTGAAGAATACTTTTATACAAGATCACAGCTGAACTCTTTACTTCTGCAAACGATGCCTACGAACAACAACTAACTACTAAAACAGAAACGACAGATACATACAAAAGATAAGATTGACGATTGTTAATTAGCGAAAGCAGTCAAATTTTTAATTAACTGTCACTTTATGGTGCCTCTCTAGTATTCTCTCGCTGTCTAACATCAGGGGTTCCCATCATGAACTCTACAAATCTTCCTTCAATACAGACTATTTCGTATCCGAATGAAATACAAACTTTCTCAAATTAGTAGAATCAGAGTAGTATTGTCCATAAACCATGCAACATATGGTTTCGGATATACTTTTCCTTTATTAGTCCAGTTTTGGCCCAATTTAGGAGAGCCTGGATGGTAAAAAATGGCAAGAGTTTGCATTAAATTCTTAAAACGCCTTTCTCTATCCTCAAATTGCACCAAGAAGATAGATTCTGAACGTTTTTGATATTTATAAAGTGCATATATTCTTAATCCTTAATGTATGTGCTATACGAATGAGTAATTCATATTGCATGATCAAATCCTATTTTAGAATAACGCAAAGTGAAAGCATAAGTTATGTTACCAAGATATGAAACTTTCTTTTCGTGTGAGAGATCATTTCTTTTCCTTATGAAAACCAAACTACGGTAACACAAAACTAGGTATTATTGGTCATATGTCATGCAAGAAACAAGAAAACGGTGACCAAAATTTCTGCATGGCAGGTTTTGAATTTTTTCATTCCGATACCTCAAACCCAACTTTAGTGAGCTTAATGCAATTCTGCAATATGTTTTTGTAGCAGAATTTTTAGCTTAAGCTTTTCTACTTGCTTTTATAAGGAATTTTCCTTACAAATGTCTTTTTTTAGCTCATTATGTATCAGATTAAACAGCGGTCTTACCTTTTCAGCATCAGATACGACATTTATCGTAAATTCCCAACCTTTTCAGCACTGTTTCTCTCCTTTACCCGTCGCCCCAACTGGCGCCTGTCCAAATATCCCTTCATATAGGTATTTAGGGAATTGTGCTTGCTCAATAAATCCGGCTTAGAAATAACATTAACGTGAAGGGCCATACTCCCTCGTACTATGAAAGTTGACTAAGTTATTTTTAAATTACGACATAATCGCATTCTGGGACCACTGTAGGGTAAAACCCATGTGGCATCATAGCAGAGATGAGATATTCTCTCCAGAAACATGCGTTAGAAGTTTTGAGGTAGCACTGTAGCTTCAATTAGCCTTTAGTCTCAGCATTATATGGATTGTCGCTAAAAACTACTCGCCGTTTTGCCAGCAAGTTCTCTCATTTGGCACCCAGTTCACTTCATATTTAAGTAAGCCGATCTACAATGTCTGACAGCAGTTTTGGAACACTTCCCGTCTTTATGCTGTAGATGAACTACAAAATCCCCTCCCCCGACAACAATGTTGTTTGAAGATGATAGGCATAGCACTGGAGGGAGAAATGGTATCTTTCCAAATAGCTAAGGACTTCGGCTATCGATTCAACATTGTATGAAGGGGGAAGGGGGCATACAATTGTCATTTCTGTGGCAAAAATGGGACGAGGGTGGAAAATTCCTTACACTGTATAGGTGTTTCAAGGACTTTTGGCAGACATTTTATATATTTTTTCTGATCTATATATTTTTTTCTGATCTATATATGTTCTTTGAACTACACTTACGTTCGAAAAGCATTTCACCACCTAGAACAAAATGGCCGCGCAGCTGCAAGCATTCTAAGTAAGGCCACAAATGGAGATTCATTGGAACCCTATCTAATAATTTTTAATGCAGTGTTTTGGCGGGAAAAGTATCTCACGCCATCATTTGACAAATATAGAAACTATAGGGCATGAATTCTTGCCTTAAATTATGAAAACTGTGTCAAGGTAAGCAATGCCAAAAACAAGAGAATTGTCAACCGATGAAAGGTTAGCTATAAAATATCTAAGGGAAAGTGGACTACCTTTTCGCAAAATTGGAGAGCAGCTGAATTGCCATCATTCTACTGCGCTAAAAATTTACAATCGGTTTGTTTCCAGTGGTTCTGTTGCGAAAAAAGCAAGAAGTGGGCGTCCAACTAAAATCAACGAAAGAGGAGAGAGGATAGTGTGTCGTGCGGCAAAAAAACTTAGGTTTAGAACTCTAAAAAAAATTGTTGAAGAAGTTCGCCAATCCGATGCTTGCAAAACTGCATCCACATATATTGTTAGAAAAACATTGCATAAATATAAGTTTCTAAGCCATCGAAGAAAACGAAAACGTTTTGTTTCAGCCAAAAACCGCCGGATCCGTCTTCAGTGGGTACGAGAACACAGTGAATGGTCCATTGAGGACTGGAAAAATGTTGTATTCTCTGACGAGTGTCATTTTGAATTAGGAAACGACTCACGAACATTGAGAGTATGGAGGAAAACTTCTGAAGCAAATAATTTAAAGTTTTTTCAACCGACATTTAAAAATGCAGTATCTGTGATGTTTTGGGGCTGCATTGGGCCTAATGGCGTAGGCAGGCTTGTGCAATGCGATCAAAGAATAAACGCCACCCGTTATGTTTCTTTGCTTCAAGAAAACTTGTTTGAGAGGTGCATGACATCCGTGGCAATCAAGAAAAGGCTTTCCTTTTTCAACAGGATAATGCACCTCCTCACCGAGCACAGATAACCCAAAACTTCTTCAGGCAGGAGAACATCAGACTTCTCCAGTGGCCTGCTCAAAGCCCTGATCTGAACATAATTGAAAATGTATAGTTATTTATCAAAAACAAGCTCAGCAATGATGCACGAGGCCCTCCGATAAACAAAGATTGCCTGATTCAACGTGTTAATGAAGGTTGGGCTCAAATTCCACAAAATTATATCCATCAACTTTATACCTCCATTCCAAGAAGGCTCGAGGCTGTCAAAAAAATGCGTGGCTTCCCATCAAAATATTGATTAACGATTTGTTGTAACAAAAGTTTTTCACGACAAAGTTTAACTTTTCGAATCATGACATTGTACTGTTTTCATTGACTGAATTCCGATTTCCAGTTGTTTTTGATTTGCTGTTGCAATCTGCACTTAATTTGCATAACCATGTGCCTGGTTGATCTTCCTCCATTACATCATTTTTCGAAGCGGTGAAATACTTTTCGAACGTACGTGTATGTACTTTTTCTGATCTACATATTTTTCTGATCTATACAGTTTTTCAGAGATAAATATTGATGATATTGTAGCACTTATGACATTTTATACTGGCATATGATTTGAAAGCAAATATTCTCGACGTATATTTTAAGCATCTCAATATTATGTCATGTTTGGCGCCTCATACGTATATCATTATTATCGTAAAGTTTGCTTTTGACGGCTATTACTGTTATGATTGAATAACTAAAGCAAGCTATGTACTGCCTACTCTGATGTAGATTCATTTTAGGCTACTTTTTGTTATTTTTATGCCGAACGGTTACATCGACAAATAAAGTGCTTATTCTATTTGCCATAAGTTTTAAACGTTTAGAACTTCTTTGAAATTGAAAAGTCTAGATATTGTTTATAGTATTGTGAACAAAATATGTGCAAAATTAGACGGAATTCTGAAGGAATGCCTTGTAAATAGCTTGGATAAACCTCGTAAGACATGGCTTAAATGGCCTATTGCAATCAGAAGGGCTTTCCATGCATAATAGAGGAGCGTCCATTACCATCATGTACGTACGCGGAGGGCTTGTGGGTGGATGGTGTGGTTTGTGCGTTTTTGGAGTGTTGTGAAAGAATGATTTATGGTAAGAATTTGCTATTGCGAGAAATTTTAAATTGCGTTTTTCTCTTATTTATTCAACTTAGGAGATCAAATACGGAATTAAGATCAGGACAAAGGCCTAAGGAGACAAATTTAACAAATTTCACTATCTTTCATAACGTTTTTAAGAAGGCACTTCAAATTATAATAAACTATAAAACTCGCCTGATTGAAGCACCCTGAATAGCAGACTTGAATAGGTCTTGAATAGGTCCAGAACTTCAAAATATATATGATGGTAGTTGTCCTCTGATTTCTGCGAGTAAGTTTGCACATGATCCAACCTCAACCCTTTTTGGAGACTTTTCTTTGCGTTCTGAGAGCTGCGGATGATTTTTCGTCTTGATATGACGAAGAACAGTACCATAGAAGGCTTTTTAAGGAGTGGTTGGCAGTGTCTTCCCTCTGGTAGCCTTTATGGCATTGCTCTGCAATGCCTTATTCATTTCATTTTTCGTTTCATTCTCATTCTGAACTTATTTGTGCAGGGTTACAATTCAGTAGCCTGGTTTACAATTAGACGCTAGTTTGTTCTAAAATCAAGATTGTTCTACTCTGCTCCACGAAAAGCAATGCATTTTTGCCCTAAGATGTTCCCATACGGGATATTAGTAGATCAGTCGGAGCTTGCCAGTGTGCGAAAAAAACCTACAGCCCAAGCAACTCAAAGCACTGTCACCCATGCTTATTCAATCAAAACACATTCGTTTCAGGAAAAATAGACCATGTTTACGTTATCTAGAAAAAAAAAGTGAGAGGTGAGCCCTACCTCTTTTAAAGCCGTGCCTTTAAAGCATATTTATTAAATCAAATGAATGAAATCAATAATTTAAATGAAATATAAGTTTTATATGAGCTTGGAATATGAGCATGAAAAAAGCTTGGAAGAAAAAATAGCTGTCAAAAAATTTAAAGTCAGGTTGCTAAGGTTAATATATTATCAGTAGTTCTCTAGGGCTGTCAATTATGGACACTCAAAAACGATGTAAAAGCAAGAAGTCCGAGCTGTGCAGTTAAATGTTACAGACGATTGGTAAGAATACTGTACATTGAACATAAATCAAATGAAGAGGTAAAGAACCTTAATGAATCAGAAGTTGGGTAGTTCGTAAATTTGTTAGAAGTGGTGAGAAAGAAGAAGCTACAATGGTTTGGTCATGTGGTTAGACAGGATGCTGATAGCTTAGTGAAAACAATATCAGAGTGTATGGTTAGTGACAAGAGGAGCCGAGGTAGACCAGACAAAAGCTGGCTAAAAAAAATTGAATGGGCAGGGGTGATGGTGATGGATTTGATACAATCAGATCGAGATAGAGAGGCATGGAAGATCATTGTGTGGTGGAGCGCAGTTATTCCCCCAAGACCTGATGGTTAAGGGACTATGATGATGATGATAAGCTTCCTATGCTAATAATGCCAATCTACTAGAGAGTTGCTTGGTTTTATATTGAGAAAAATTTTCAATCTTTCTTAGATGAAAGACATAACCTAGTTCTATTTCGCTAACGAGCACCATACTTTCATACTGCCAATTTCATATATTTAGCTCCCCAGCTATTTAAATTTCATTTAATTTTGTGCATAGTTTTCCTGACATCATTTTCCAAAGAAGTATTCGGGGTGCAGACCCCTCAACTTCTATTGTGTGATTGCGTCCTAGACTGTCCGTAAAATTTTCCATTAGATGCAAAATAAAGACATTCAAAGTTTATGAAAAATTTATTTTCCATTAAAACTATATTCCTATTTTTTTTGTTGTAGCTACCTCTTTTGGTCAGATTGGGGAAAAGTTCCTTGCATTGAGAGGTCTGATATGGATGGAAAAAACAGGAAAGTCATCGCCCGCAATAATTTAAAATGGCCAAATGGTCTCACGTTAGATTATCCTAATAGGTTTGTTTTTCCATTTCACTCGCTGCTTTTACCTATAAATTCTTTTACACAGTACCCTGTTAGTATCTTCTATTAAACGGCCTTTGTGTAGATAATTATTTCAGCCTGTAGCTTTTTCGCATAGTTTGCTCTATAGGGCCCCATGCTTGCCCACGTATACTGTCCCATGTAAAGTTGACATCTTCAGATAATATTTCATGATCATTTTTCTGTGAGCTATGATGATTATTAACCGCAGTGAAATTGGAAAAAAGTATTAGTCCCAATCCAGATCAAAAGATACGATTTCCAAATATTTAAAGTACAATTTCCACATATCTAATGAGTTATATTGAATCGATCTTTGAAGTTTCTCTACTATATTTTTACGTATCAAGGTGCTTCGAACATTTCATACGTTTTTCTAGATGTAGCAGGCTTTGGTGAGTTTCATTGACTACCTCAAAGTCTTTGTGTGTTAGGATAAATTTTTTAATTTGATATCTTGCTAGCACCTTCTGAATGGTCTTCAAAGAGGCAGCAAACTTGGCCAAGCTGTTGGTTTATATTCCTAAAATTTTTCTCCATAGCCTCTTGAATAGTCCACTAATCTTCAAAATTATTTGCTGATTTTGCCGTTTTTTGGCTTTTTGTAAACAAAATTCTAACTATTTTGTATTTTTACACAATGGGCTGATATTTGTCTGTCATTTATGAAATGTCTTCGTTTGACATTTCCGTATGCTGAGTGCCTTCCCCTGAGATCGGAAGAGTGACAGTTGACAGAATTCACTACCAGTATAGAATTTCATCACTGATGAAACATTTCACCTGTTAGAAAGTAGAACAGAGTGCAAAGGAAGCAGTGACGAACATGAAGCAATTCATAGGATGATAGGAAGTAAATGTGAAGAAAGTAAAGAATTTTGGCTTACTGAGATTTTTGGTAGCCCTATCCACAAGTTGCGAGGGAAATTTCGGCAACGGGTAATTCCATGCCAAATCATCTAATATTGAATGCATAGATCACTGAAAATTTCTTACTTCACTTTATCTGTCTACATTACTGGTATTTGGAAATTTGACCGAAATTGGCGCCCTAGGTAGAACCCACCATTTTGAATATATGTTCTCATCCAGCGATCTCCATCCAAATACTCTTTCCACACAAAAAGCTGCACAGATATTCTGTTTTTGTTGAGGAATATCAACAATGAATTTTTATCTCCTCAAAAGTAACCAATAAAAGTTTCTCAATGTTTTTATCATCGCTTCCAAGGGCCAATTATTGGGCTTGAAGTCCACGAGGCCGGATAGATATGGGAAAATTTGTTCTTTCCACATATTTCATTCATACTGAACGAGAAATGTAAATTGGTTCTCTCCTAGATTCCTTACGGTATCATTACAAAGACGTCTTGCGCAATACTTGAGCTCGTTTGCAACAATCTGATTGGCTCGCGAATAGCGCTGACGTCGTGCTGACATCGTAAAATGATATCATCTGCACTTGAGAGCAATGTCAAATATTTTACCACAGCACGAAAAAGCGGCAACATTCTTTTGACATACTGAAAGCTTTTTTCGTCCGACACTCATCAGAGTATGAAAACGTCGAATAATGACCTAAAGGTAAACCAAAATATATATCAAGATGCAGTTAATTTGTTAGGATACGTCTAATTGGCCCCAAGTGTGACCAATTAGGACCTATTAACAATGATTACTTGAAGAGTCCCAATTAGAAAACAAACTCTTTTTGTCTACACAAGATTGAGTTTTGAGTCTTGATGTAGACAGATTCCAAAACACTTAAATGAAAAGACGATCTTGCTTGCCCAATGATCCGAAAAGTGTCGTCTGCATATGTTTTGGCGCATTCTGGATTTGCAATAAGGTGTTGTCCTATGGCCGACTCACAATTAATTTTATTGTTATGAATTCTTTTATTGATGACCTGTGGCGGTCTTAGAGAGAGTTTCAATGCGTCACTGCCTGTGAGGCATAGTGAGAACTCAATCGTTATAACACAAGTTGTTGTTCTAACCTTTGGTCCATTTTAGTTGTATCAATCAACAAGTGGAGTGACTTGCGCTAGTCATTTGCTACAGTCTGGATCCGCCCCTGGCTCTTGCTAAGGGTAATGAAATTAGAGATTGCAGGATTTGCCTTGAGTCGAAATCCTCGTTGTCCAACCTTTTAGTTTTGATATCAGGTTGTACGCTTTTTACTAAAGCAATTTTTATTAGAAATCTGAAGGAGAAATGTGGTAAAAATAAAGCATAACTCTTAGAACAGGCAGTCCGAGCTTCAAACTACACATGGAATTGAAACGGTCAGGTGTATTGGAACAAACTTTGACAAATTCCGTCGTCACCACTGAATGATGAAGGCAGCATTTGTCAACATAAGATTTCGGAGATCAAAATCGTGTGGCTGCAGAATCTGCAAGATTTTATTGCTGGTTTAGGTTTTTGTAAGTTTGTAAGTAGTCGGTATTACTCAGTTTCCTTTTATCTATGTACATATCTCCAACTTTAAATAGAGTATACACCATTTATTACTAGTAGTCAAATGTCATCTGGGAAGCTTTTTTTATAAAAATATTTTCATCCAACTGGAAACTAAATAGAAACACCATCCATTATAAATGCTTCATAAAACCTGAGCTTTCTTTTTATTGTATGAAAATTGCCTTATCTCGGTTCTTCTTGTTTTTGGAAGTTTCAAGTGTTAAGAAAACAGTTGAGAAACATTCAAGGTTGGACTTGGCAACATGCAAAGAAACATCCAGGCTGAAGACAGATCGTCTATTTCTTATGAAAAGGAACCTACATTTGGTCCAAAATTAATTGAATAGTTGTAGCTGATATTTAAATGTAAATGGGTGTGATTGAACTTTGGTTTACTTGCACAATAGGTGTGGATAGACTTACTGTTCTTTTAGTGTAGAACTTCATAGAAACAGTTTCCTTGAGAAAGCAATCCAAGGAAAGTATCTATTTCACCCAATACATGTTAAAGACGTACCTGACGTACATGACGTTCAAGGTAGGAATTGACTTAAGCTTACATTTCGGCTTTGCATACATGCATCAGCAGGCAGATTGAACAACTTTCTGACAACTTGTATTTCGGTAGTTTCATTCCTTATGGAATGTTTATACAGGCATAATGTTTAACCTCAAAATTTTCTTTGCCCTTCAGTAACCTCCAAAGTGAGAATTGAAACTACCGAAATGCACTTTGAGTTATAACACACGGGGTCTGGTCAATACATCGGGAAGAAGCTCCAGTGATCAATATCTGTCTGGAAACTTTCTTGAAAAGGAGCAAATTTTTCAAAAACCTTAGCATCTTTTGGGGAACTTTTAGAGACCTTTGAGCAATTTTTTATGATAGTTTTTGCAACTTGTGGACAGTGCTAATATTTTGAGAAGTAGAAGACTTTCATGATAAAAGTTTTAAGATCATTGAACAACTAGATTGAAGATATTACTGGTAGAAAGAGCAGGGGCACCTGTGCTTGGATCAGAAATGGCAGCTGCCCCTCTGCCATCTTTTATGAGGGGTCAAGAAGCGCCCTTCATACCGAACGTTTCTTCAATTTGATATTCATCTATCCTATCTTGTGAAAGGGCAATTTCCGAAGATGTAGATAGTTAGGTTCTTGAAATTTATTCTGGAGGTAAAACACCAGTATCTGCCTTACCTGGCATGACTGAAAACAATATAAAGAAAATTTCCCTTCTGGAAGAGAATTTGAAGACCAAACTCTACCCCTGTGGAGGCACATATGTACTTCAATGTGTCCTTTGCAGCAGCTCTGCCCTCCTTGCATTAGGTACATGAATGTGCACCTAAGAGAAAAGACATGCTGAAGCACAGGACCAAGACAATCAAATAAAGGACTTATTGCTATGGAGAATTACTGCAAAGTATTCTAGAGAGATATGAAGAGTGCATTGAAGATGTACATGTCGACAAAGAAGGAAATTAACACTAAAAATTCGGGACTAATAAAAAAGGGCCACAGATGTTCACCGTTTAAGTAGAATATACAATGAAAAAGACTAGCAGGGCCCCCACGCCTCCTAAAAATTCTAGAATACCATAGAAAAGGAGAAATATCCTAGAAAATCTTAAAATACCCTACAATTGCAGGAATTTTTTGCTGTTCTCCTAGATTTTTCCTAAATTTTTCGTAAGTTGAATTTCTCTTTAACAGTTATATTTCTTGATCAAATATTTTGTGATGGCTTATCATACCAAAAATAGTCAAATGATCAATCCTCTCAAATTCTAAAATAAACGTAATATTTTTATGAATAGGCACAACGACTTTTTCTGTTATGCACAAAAAATTTTCTGCTATAGTGAATTTTTCTGCTATGCCACAATGACCTCAACGTTTACCAAATTTCTCTGGAATCTGCAAAACCTCCTAAAAAGGAACAAAGAAACATCCTACATTCTTCTAAGCATCCTGAAGAAGTTTAATGAGAAAAGAGTGGGAACCCTGACTAGAATAGCGGAAGTTCCAGAAAGTGAGAACATCGACATAAGTATGTTAGATACGTTGTAAGAGTTTAGTATAGACCAAATGACCAATTCTCTTAATAGCATACACGACACTGATGAAGTACAAAAGATCTTTCTTTTCAAGTGTCTATATATTGAACTCGAAGAAACAGCAGGTGTAGCGGGATGTGAGTTACATAGGACTATTTGATGAGCCTATTATAAAGCCTTGCTTTGGATTACTTTGTATAGAACAAAAACAAATACCAGACCAAAGATTATGGATTTTGTTGAAGGAATAGAAACAGGGAATGCAATGTACAGTTTTAGACAAGTGCTATACTTCAACAACTTGTTATGTTCATGTACTTGGAATAGCAAATAAATTAGCTATGATGTTTCTATTACATTGTGTAGAGAGCAGGCTTAATCAAATCTAGAATGCGTATTAATTGCGATATTATATATATATATATATATA
>WIPJ01000520.1:1416346-1433005 GCA_018155075.1 Cassiopea andromeda
CACTACCTAGTATTAGTGAGGTGTATAATTGTATTTGTAGTGTTGATTGAATTATATGAAGTTTGAAAAAAAAAAATTCTTGTTTCAGCATATGCTCTAACAGCTATTATTGCTGTCTCTTCACCAGTTAAGCGGGTCATAACAAATGACCAAGGATTAACTGGACACGTATCTCCTACATCTCTAGCACCTTCCTCAAAATCCTTGCCGTTCCTAACAAGGCAGTCTTTTGTACTACTCCAACATCTCCTGGTATTCCAAGCTTTTCCATCCATTTGTCAAAATCTTTAGTCACACTTCCAAGGGCACCTATCACAACAGGAACGACTTGTACCTTTTTCAATTGCCACAGTCTACTTATTTTCCTTCGCAATTCCTGATACTTCTCAATTTTTTCTAATTCTTTCTCATGTACTCTTCCATCCCCGGGCACTGCAATATCTGCAATTTTTTCCTTTTTATCCAGTAAAACAATGTCTGGTCTCCTTGCCTCAATAATACTATCGCATTGCACAGTTATATTCCACAGCAATTTTACATTTTCATTCTCTACTACACCCGCTGGCTCATGTTCGTGCTATCTGTTTTTGTGTTCTAATGCATTTTTCTTGCAGAGTTCCCAATGGACTTTCCTTGCTACAATATCATAGCGTCCTTTATACTCCTTCTGAACTAATTTCTCACATTCACTAACTATATGGTGCACAGTTTCTCCTCTCTTTCCGCACATTCTACAGATGGGATTTTCACTAATCTTATCAATATGTTTTTTAATGTAATTTGTTCTTATTGCCTGTTCCTGTGCAGCACATAACAACGCCTCAGTTTGAATCTTTAAATCTCCTTTGCCCAACCAGTTCCAAGTCTTTTCTCTATCTACCTTCTTTGGCATTTCTCTTATAAACTGTCCATACATCTTTTTTCCCAACCACTTTTGCTTACTTTCATGCAGCTTCTGTTGTTTAAAGTCACTCTTACTGATGGTCCCCTCTGTCTTAATTGTCCCAGCCATACCTCCTTCACGCCTTGTCAAGGACACTCTATCCATTATCATCCGATACACTTACTATATGTTCTGCATGAGAAACAAGCCTTGGACTAACCCTGATCTTCTTACTTACTGAACTATAAAGTTACATGTTATTTCACATTTTAGTTTGGGATTTTTTTCTTTTCTTTTTTTTCAATGATTAAATGTAACCTTGTCAGCCAGATAGGAATTACCTGTATTCAGAGAGATCTGTATTTGTAAATTTTAATTTGAATATATACATGAGAAGTTTCAGAAGAAAAAAATTCAAGTATGTCGTCTCGGACTTCATGTGTCCAATATGTCTAGTCCATGAGAGTGAGCGACAACAAGTCACCAAAGTTCCCACAGTGTTCCTCGATTTGTGTCCATATAGAGACAAGACTTTCTTTAACAATCTTGCTGTCCCTAAAAGTGTAGTATTTTGGATTATATCGAGCTTGATGTTTGCTCCAACCTTATTCATATATCCAGCAAATCGTTGTGACACAGCTCCTAACGACAGATAATACAGTAAAAGATTTCATTTTCCACAATGTTTGCACTTCCTCCTTCAGCATTTGGTATTATTCTCGCTTTTTTATCACCTAATTTTTAACCTTTTTATCTTCTGTAATTGCAATGTATATTATCTTTATTCTTTTATCCTTTTGTGTATTAGTACAACGTCAGGTTTTCTTGCTTCTATTAACCGGTCACATTGAATCATAAAGTCCCAATAGATCTTACAGTCCTTATTTCCATTACAAATTCTGGCTTTTGCTCATACCACTTGTCGCATGACTCTATTCCAGACTCTTGACAAATCTGTCAGTGAACATATCGTGCAACATCATCATGCCTCCGCTTGCACTCGCGCTGTGCTAAATTCCGGTATTCCCTAATTAGATGGTGAATGCTCTCTCCCCTTTCACCACACATCCTACATAAAGGTGAGTCAATAGTTTTGTCAATATGGAATTTAATGTAGTTAGTTCTTAATGCTTGCTCTTGAGCTCTGCAAATAAGCGCTTCTGTGCATCCTTTCAAATCACACTTCATTAGCCATTGCCATGTCTTGTCCCAATCAACTCCCTGAAGTGCTCTGACAAATTGACCAAGCATTTCCTTTTCTATCCAACTAGCTTCGACTATTTGCTTTCTATTGGCCTTGTAATGTACTGGCTCAACAGCTTCATAATTTCGCAAAATCCTTTGATTGTTTGCGCTAGCTAACATTTCTTCATCACCATTCTCTATGTTGAGAAGAACTTTGAGGAAAGTTAGAGAACATTCTAGAACACTGACGTTTTAGATATCTTTAGCTTTAGATTTACATAGGCAATCTAGAAACTTCGTGGCTTTGTTTGCGTGGCTCAGCATGTTTATTTACACAATGATTACGTCAATCGCCATGTTTAGATTAGAACACCCTATATAAGCCGGACTAACTCACATAGCAGTATTATTGAGAAATTAAGATAGACATACGAAATAGTCCAGATTTGAATAAGTATCAAATCTTTTATCGGAATTTTGATGGAAATTGTTGGATTAATGAATACGAATGAAATATATGAAATTGTCAATTTGCAAAGGCTATCTACCGAATTCAAGAGTTAAGAATAATATCTTATGTGGTTATCTCGCCACCACTCTATGTACCAACTTAAGCTGTTTCTTCTGTTCTTACGCATTCTTCACAACTGATGAGACCTCTGCCGCCCCTCTTTCTTGAAACATAAAGTCTAGCTGTATCACTTTTAGGACGAAATTCTTTATTCATGATCGTAGCCTTTCTTGTCTTCTATCCATCTTCTGTAGGTCCTCCTTTGTCCATCCAATTATGCCTGCTCCATATCTCAATAACGATACCGCCCATGTATTGATCGCTTCAATTTTATTTCTACCATGTAACTTCGATTTCGTAATTAGTTTCAGTCTACACAGATGCTCTGCTCTAAATTTCAGTTTCATTTCCTTTCCTTTGACTTTATGCAGCTCTATTATTCCAAGATATCCATATCTTTCCTCATTAACTGCTATAACCATGTTTCCACTGAGAAGCCTTAGCCCTTCTGCTTTGCTCAACTTTCCTCTTTTGATATATGCTACACTACATTTTTTGATTCCAAATTCCATACCAATATCACAACCAACTAAATACCTCCACTGTTTTTACCAAGCTGTCTATTTCCTTCTCATTCTTTCCAAATAATTTTAAGTCATCCACAAACAAGTGGTGAACCTCAACATTGCCTAACATATATCCAGCTCTCATCTATCTCAGGATCTTAGTCATAGGTACTAGACACAAAAAAATATGAGGGGAGAAAGACTATCACCTTGGAAGATACCCCTTTTTATATTAAATGTTCCCAGCATTTGCCTACAAGCAGTCAAATCTGTCTTCCAGTTGTTCATTGGCCGTTCAATAAACTCAATAATACTCTGTGCTACTTGGAATAACCTGAAGCTCTGTATAATCCAGGAATGCGGTACCATATCATAGGCTTTCCTATAATCAACCCATGCCATAGCCACATCCTATGCTTTCTTTTACTGTCCCTCAAAATTACTTTATCAATCAATAGCTGGTCTTTAGCGCCTCGAGTTTTCTTCTTGCAGCCCTTTTGCTCTATTGGTACGTAGTCACTCTCAACATCAAATTCATACATAACATCAGATATAACACCTGTCATCAACTTCCACATATGAGGTAAGCAAGATAGAGATTTGAAATTATCTACTGCATCCCCTTTCTGTCGGTCTTTCTGGCAAAGCATTGTTCTTCCCTTAGTTAACCAATCAGGTGTGTCTTTGTTGTTGTTGTTCATATCATTCATTTTTCTTACAATCCTGTCGTGCAGTGAGGGTAGATTTTTTAACCAGTAACCCTGCACTCCATCAGTCCTAGATGCCTTCCAGTAAGGGAGCTTTCTAGCTTTGTTTTTCATCATTTCCACTGTAACCACAAAATTCTCTTGAGAGATGCTCTTCACTTATTTTCTAACATCATCTAGCCATTCAGCCTTACTATTGTGATGGATACCATTATCCCAAATTCCCGACCAAAATCTCACACTCTTCTCTGCATCTGGAATGACCTTCTCAGCTCCTGGTTTTCCACTCATCTTCTGATAAACCCTCTTTTGATCCTGCTGGTGCATTCTGTTTATTCTGTATTGCTGAATTCTCTGTTCATATCTCTTCAGTTTTAAGGCCTTTACTTGCAACCTTTGCTTTAGTTCTTCCATTACTTTTAAAATTCCCTTGTCTTTGACCTCATACTTTCTTACTACTTTATTATATTTCTTCAGCTTTCGTATTTCCCCATTTTACTCTCTTTGAAAGATGTTGATGTGTCTCCGTAATTCATTTATTCATTCTTTAATCCTTCTTTTCCACCATAGCTCTTGCTTAACTATTCTTTTTAGTTCTTTCTTTAGCCCAAGCTCTTTTGCTATCCATACACTAGGTGCAACAATAAGATTATTCGTTTCAGTTAAATCATTCGTATCAATATACTTTATCACTCTATTGGCTCTCTCTAATTGTTCGTACTCAGTTTTTTTTCTTTCCACCCTCTTCAATGCTATTCCATCACAACGTTCTCCTTCTCTCAAACATTCCTCTAATTTTCCACTGACTGTATATTCCTATATCCTCTAATTGGTACTCCAGTCTCACTTACTGGTCTACTCCAATAATAGCACTCCATAAATATCATGTTTACGTTCTTAGTCCATTCTTTTCTAGCAGTAGTAGGATAACGGTCGGCTCTGTGCTGCCCACCCACAGGTAACCTACCAGGCGAGAAACTTTCCCTGTAAAGTCCAGTCTCCACACCATTGTTTGAAAAACTTATATTATCACTCATTATACTGAGGTAGCACTTTGGGCTTGTGCAATGACCAGTGATTTTATTTGTGAACACCATCACTAGGAGAGTTGCCTACCACAGCTAAAGACCCCCTCCTGGTCATGAGGCAGATTAGACCCCACTGGATGCCAACCCAGATCAAAGTCATAGGGTAGGCAAACAGGCACTACATCTTGCCCAAGGGTGACCTGGAGGTAATTTTGGCAAAAGGTAACCTCATTCTCCCACGTCGAAACTCCATAATCGGATGTAGTTTAACGTCATACCCAGGAAAAATTATTGTTTTTGTTATTATTTTATGTATCTGGTACACACTAATGTCATATATTGTTTGTCTTTCTATTGGTAGAGATATCTTCTTGAGTTTTGACAACAACAAGCTTCTTCAAATCTCAAGCACTTTCCTGAGGATTCTGGCCGAGTGAAATAACACAGTCTTTTGCAACTCTACTATCTTGGTATTTATTCCAATCTCCTTCAGTCGTGTTGTTAATCTTGATGGTGTTCTTCCAAGTGCTTCAATGATAACTTGTATGATTTTCACATTGTTATTCCACAACTTCTTCAGTTTCCTTGCCAAGTCGTGGTACTTCTCTATCTTTTCCTTTTCTTTTTCATCAACCCTGGTGTCATGTGGGAGAGCGAAATCAATAATTTGGCACTTGTTACCTTTCTTCTCAACTATGATCATATCAGGTCGTCTTGCTTCGATTATATTGTCTGTCTGTGTACTCTTCATTTTTGCATACTGCTTGTGGCTCATGTTCATACCATTTGCTTTCCTTTCAAGACCATAGTTCTTACATATCTCCCAATGTATTTCCTTTCCCATCCAGTCGTGCTTGCGTCTATATTATTTTTGTGTCGTTTGTCTGTATTCACTTAAAAGGTGATTAGTGCTCTCACCTTCTTTCCCGCACATTCTATACCCGTTATCTTCTTGGGACTTATCTATTTTTGCTTTCAATAGGTATGTTCTCAATGCTAGTTCTTGTGCTGCCATTATAAAGGATTCGGTTTCTCTCTTTAGGATTCCATCTGTTAACCACAACCATTGGTCTTTATCTGCTAACTCTTCTGTGTGTCTGAGGAACTTTCCATGCAACATTTTCTCTTTTCATTTGGTCTTCCGTTCCTGTTGGGTCCCTCTCTTAAATTCATTTCCTGTTTCAATATCCGTATTCTCATTATCACCTCTGGCTGCTACTATTGGTCGCTATTTATCTTCTTTGACGTATCTTTCTAGGCCAATATTGGCTAGTTTAACAGTATCTTCAACACACATAAGTGCTCTTCCACCTTCCTTTCTGGGTATGTACACCCTATCTGCATCACTTCATGGGTGTAGTCCATTGTGCATAGTTAGGAGTTTCCTAGTTCTTTGATCCATCAATTGAAGCTGGATTTTTCTCCAGTTGAGGAAAGGAGCTTACTACCTCAATACAAAGATAGCCAATGTATTTAAACCCTTAATGATGTTACCCCCGTCCAACTTTCTTCAACTTGTCTCTAGAGTCTTTGTTACTCTTCTCTTATATTCACTGCCTACTATTCTTTTCATTTCCTATTCTTGAACTTCATCTATTTGCAACATACCAAAATACTTGTATCCTTCTCCATCCTTCAATGAGTTAATCACTATTTTATCGGATAACTTAATTCCATCTGATTTGGTCTTTTTCCCCCTTTTCATTATTAACATCGAACACTTTTCAATCCCAAAAGCGATGCCGATGTCCTTCCTAAACACTCTAACTGTTTTTAGTAGTGAATCAAGCTCTTTCATTTTCATTGCATACAGTTTGAAATCATCCATTTAAAGCAGATGGTTAATGTTCTCTTCATTCTTTGCAAATTCGTAACCATGTTTTGTAGTCTTTAATAAACTTTTTAGGGGAATGAATGCTATACCAAACAGAAGCGGCGATAATGCATCTCCCTGAAATATGCCTCTTTTAATCTTACCCTCCCCTAGATGCTCATTAGCACATGTCAATTTCAAGAAATGCACTACAGTGTCTGCAGTGTGGTTTACTCCTAGTATATCAAGACAACCTAGAATCCATGAATGAAGCATCATGTCAAAAGCTTCTCTATAGTCAATCCATCCCATTGCTAGGCTCTTCTTCCTCAATTTAACCTCCCTCAGTATCATTTTATCTACACATAACTGGTCTCCTCTCCCTCTGCTCTTCCTTCTACACCCTTTTTGTTCCTCTAGTAGAAATTGGTTTCTTC
The DNA here is from genome assembly GCA_018155075.1 of Cassiopea andromeda. NCBI lineage: Eukaryota > Metazoa > Cnidaria > Scyphozoa > Rhizostomeae > Cassiopeidae > Cassiopea > Cassiopea andromeda. Next base: position 1,423,477 of record WIPJ01000520.1, read on the forward strand.
TAGAAGCAAGTAATTTCGTCAGATAATAATGCCTTTAATAACTTCCAACACAATGGTAATCATGTGATAGGCCCATAGTTACTTGCATCTCTTTCCGTTGACTTATGCTTTTGTATCAGAACAGTTCGGCCCTTTTTCATCCATGTTGGCGGTTGCCCTTTTAGGCATTCAGCAAAATATTTTGCAGACATTGAATATGTATCTCATCTCCTTCATTCAAGGCTTAGCAATGCCTCTAGGAGCAAGCATGTCTGTGATAATTATGATCGTTACTTGGGCAGAAATTTTTGGAATTTTGTGAAGCAAATACTTGAAAGGGGCTTTTCCATAATGGCTTCCTTTTCTAGTGACCATTGCACAAGTTTCTTTCTTCGCTCTTTTCGTGCAATACTTTCACATAAGATATTTACCTGCCCAAGTTGGATTCCATCCCTGCCAGATCCCTCAATTCCAGTTAACCAGTGCCCTCCATCTTATGAAGCAGTCACTAATGTAATACGTAGAATAAGGAAATCTGGGTCCCCATGCCCTTTGGACAAGATATCCATAATATGCTTCAAGTGGTGCCCATATTTGCAATCACTTCTAACTGGCATTATCTCTCGTAATTGGGAATCTGGTCATTTACGTACAGAATGGAAAATGGCCTGCACAATTTTAGCACATAAAAAGGGCAGTAGTGACGATCCTGCTAACTTCCGGGCTATCACTCTAGAATCAGTGCCTTTGAGATTTTTCACATCTTGTCTTCGTGAATCCATGCTCTCATTCCTAAAGCAAAGCGATTTAATTGAAGCAGAAATCTAAAAAGGTTTCACACCTAAGATTGCTGGTGTGCTTGAATACACGTCCATGTTGGCCCACATTATTGACAAGGCGCGCATTAAACAACGCTATTTAGTTGAAACGTTATTGGATCTCAAAAATGTTTTTGGTGAAGTACACCACAATTTAATTGAGGAGGTTCTCTCATATCACCATATTCCTACCAAAGCCAGACCTTTGATTTCAAGTCTGACCTTTGATTTCAAGTCTCTACTCTGGTTTTCAGACGTCAGTCATAACCAATGATTTTACTACCCCCTGCTATTCCCGTTCGATGAGGTTTTCTTAAAGGTGACTGTCTTAGTCCCTTCTTTTTCAACATGCGTTTTAATACCTTCATACAATTTATTCGTCAAGAGAAATATAAGAAACTGGACTTTTCTACTCATGATAAACTTGATTGTCTTTTTGCACCTGTTCACTGGTTCCAGTATGCAGATGATGCAGCTGTTATCTCAACCAATGAACAAGAAAATCAGCGTATTCTTAATTGCTTTACCAAATGGTGTCACTGGTCAAGTATCATTATAAGAGATGATAAATGTCTGACATTTGCGGTCAAAAAGTTTTCTTTACGACCTTTCCAATGTGAACCAAAGCTATTTATTAATAGTGAACTTGTGCCGACGGTTAAATCTGGCGAATCCTTTAAATACGATGGATAACAATATCCATAAAGAAAAACTGAAATCCTCTATTTCTGATATTCTATATCGTATTGATGCCCTCCCAGTTCTGCATAAGCAACTCTATCAAAAACATGTGTAACTCAAAATATCGATAACATTGCAAGTAGGTTTGTACGTCAGTTGCTTGACCTCCCAATTAGTGCCACTTTAAGTGGTATTCATCTTCCTCACAATCGGTTTGGTCTAAATCTCCAGCTTCCAGCTGTGAAATTTCTTCAATGTCAAACCTTCCTACGTAGCTGCCTAAAATTTTCTTTGAATGAGGTCATTACATCACTGTGGAAAGGTACAAGCCATAGCATGAATGTGCAATTTGACTCATACAAGTATACAAAGCGCATTCTGAAAATGGTTCGTCAAGAGCACACTGAGAATCTTAGGGTCAAGCGTCCTTCTTAGGGTTTCATTATTTCTTTCCTTTTAGATCATTCCCTGACTACTCTAAACTCTCTATGGTCCTCTGTAAAGAGCAAATTGCCTAAGACTATTTTTAATTTCACTGTGCGATACCTAAATCACACTCTTGCTAATTGCACGAATATTTACAAGTAGAAACTGTCTTTTTCACCAGATTGTTCTTTTTGCCTACATCCTGAATCTCTTTTCCATATCGTAGCAGGCTGTAAGTCATGCATTGAAGGTGGTGGTTATACCTGGAGACATAATTCATTATTGCATTTCATAGTATCATGATTGCAGCGTATCAAACACTCCACCTTATATGCTGACGTCCCAGGCTTTGCCTCTCCCTGCATTGTAACTGATGACCATTTACGTCCCGACATACTCGTCTCCATTAACACAGATACACTTTATATCATTGAACTTACTGCTGGATTCAAAACTGATATTGACCTTAATGCAGAGCGAAAGAATAATAAATACCTTCAGCTTACTCAAGATCTTTCATCAGTGTTCTGTTATATTAGATTAATTAATCTGTCAATCAGCTCCTTAGGGACTTTTGGTAATTCTTGTAAATCTTTTATTGAAACGTACAAAGATCTTGATGTTGATAGACAACACATGTTGCATATAATAACGAAAATAACAAATATCAGTATTCGATCCACGTACTATATCTTCCACATGCGAAAAAAGGCCTGGACCAACTCTGACCTCCTTATGTATTAGTTATATGACAAGAAACCCATTATCTTCTTAAATGTGCTTGCTTTTGTATTTGATGATTGCTGTTACGCTTGTATGTCATCTCATTTTATTTCATTTTTTTAAATTCCATTTTCTTACATGTAAAACGTATTGATTATTAGTTGTAGCCTCGTCTGACAGATACAAATTACCTGTTAGTAGAGAGATTTGTATTTGCAGTTGTAATTGGAATATACCATGAGAAGTTTGAAAAAAATTATTATTATTACAAATTTTCAAGGAGGTTAGCTCATTCAGCTATAGTTGTTTTTCTACTTGTCTACAATACTTAAACAAAGAAAACAATTTTTCTGTATTACAAACTTTTATCATTAATTCATATCTAAAGCTATGTTATGTTCGTTTTGTATAAGTCATAAACAATCGGAGATAATCCCAGATCATTGGAAAAGAGCATCGGCAATGGCCCCCGACGAATTGCGAAATAAGAAAACCAACACTCTTATATGCATAAGTATATTACAGTAACACTCTTACTTGGCTGCAAGCATTCATATCTAAAGATATGTTCATTTCTCAATTTCTTATGTTCTCTTATCAGGTATTTTATCTCCTGACGACATTGCAGTAGACTGGCTAGCAAAGAACTTATATTGGACAGATTCTGGCATGAAAATTATAGAAGTTTCACGGCTAAATGGAAATTACCGTAAAGTGCTTTTCTCAAGAAATTTATCACAACCCAGGGGGATTGCAGTTCTTCCACAAAAAGGGTGAGGTACTATTTTGTACTAGAAGCATTATGGGTCAAAGTTTAGGTTGCACTCGTCTCAAATTAGTTGGCTACCAATGGAGGAGAAGCTACGTGGGGGTATAGTTGCAGCAACTGTCAATAGTGAAAAATGAAGACTTTTTCGGGGAATGCTTTCCTGCTCGTAAATGTGTCACAATATTCTGAAAGTTTGGCATATCATGTGCCTCTTTGTCGGTGCTGAATCTTTCTCCTTGGATCATCTGTAATAAACTTATTAACTTTTAGGTATGTCACACATATTTAGCATTGATAAGCCCCTTCTGGTTGTGGGACAACAATTTCTCAGCTCCCCCTATAGAAGCTGCCTAATTTCGCCCCCGTAAACCAGTATTGCACCTTTGATTACACAGCTTCAAAATTTAGTGCAGCTTGGCCATTTGAAATGTTGATTATGAGTTGCTATGAGAGTGTCCTTGGCACTCAGACTATTAAATTACTTCATATTTTGGGTATGCATTTCTTAGATAATTACCGTTGCTTTGATGGAAGGGCAAAAGGCCTTGTTTTAGAAGAATTTTAGTAGCTTTTTTCTTTAGTTCAAGCTACAGCACCCTACAGTTTATTTGAGCATTCGTATTTTCTGTTTCACTTTAGAGGCTATTTAGCCTTTCCTTCGGAAGAAAACACATAGGTGTAACAGTAGAACCATTATAGATTTAACTCATAAGCTCCTGCCACATTCCTGTAATTCTACAGTGCTTTTACATGTAAGAAAATGGTTTCGTTCATTTAATAACTAGGTAGATATATTGTTCCATACACATTTTATCATAAAATTTTCATAATCAGCATCATATTTTAAAATTATTAGTCATACCTTTTCCCTTGATTCTCTTTACATTGTCATATGTAGACATTGACTAACTACGACTGAAATTTTGCCAATGTTTTGCAGCAAAATATATTGGACAGATTGGGGCAAGTTGCCTAAAATTGAATCCGCATTTCTTGATGGCAGTAGCCGTGACATACTTGTCTCCAAGGACATTTCGAGACCCAATGGCCTAGCTATTGATGTTGAAAATCTTCTCATGTTTTGGTGCGACGCAGGACTAGATCGTATCGAATTGTTGAACCTTAGGAATAGGTCAAGACGGGTAATTGCGTTTGGCACAAACGTTGGGCATCCATTTGGTATCACACATTTTGGAAATTTTGTCTTTTGGACTGACTGGTCCCATCAAGTAATAAGACGAGCCAATATACAAACGGGAGACATCCGCAACATCAGAGAAGGTCTTTCGGGTCTAATGGGTATTGAAATGTTTGACAAATCAAAACAAACAGGTAACCTCTTACATCCATGCGTCTTTTCATATATTATTGTATATTTGGCCTCTTAGTCCGTTATGCGCACATAATCATCGCTTTTGGTGATAACATGATTCTGAACTATTTCATATTTACACAGGCCGACAAAATTTTGTAATCAAAATGTTCTTTGCATTCTGATGAGTGACTCTGATGTTTTCTTGCCCCTGATCTCAAAAGTCACATCTGTTGATCACCATCGCGCAGAGTTCTCTCCCTATCGGCCATTCAATTTTAAGTGATTTGAATGAATTTGACAATTAAGATCAGCACTTCTTTGAGAACTTGGTCCCTCTTTCAACTGCATTTGGCGGTTCTATCACCATAACACAAGTTTTTCATCTTTTAAAGCTATTTAATGAGCTATTAATGGAGATTGGTCTTTTGGTGCAAAATACAAGAAACTTTTTGTTTATAGTTTGGTGGTTTTATATAGACAATGGTATGGGAAATCAAAAGAATCAAATTTTTTCAACAGTGCCTCCAAAACTAGTTAGGCAACAGAAATCATTCCCAGAGAACAAATGTTTCACTTTAATATTTTCCAATTGCACGTGAAATATATTTTTGAGATCTTTTGTTTCCCTTTTTTTTACATCAAAGAATGAAGGTTTGCACGTGAAGATGCAATTTTAATTTTAGTTGCTATTTTGGGGCACCTTTGTGAAATTTTCGAGTCATATCACTCTGGGAACTAAAAAATATACTCATAGCACTTCTGAAATTGCATTTTTCTTAGTAGGAATAAATAACATCCAATCTTACGAATTTTGGTGACCTGTAAAATGGACTTTCTGGAAAATTGTGATTCTTCCATTTCCAACACCATTTTCTATCTAAACCCAAAAAAGACACAAAAATGCCTTACATCTACACAAAAATCAACCAATCTCCAATAATAACGTAATAAGTAGCATCAATCTGTTAAAAACTTGGTCTGTGTGATAGAACCACCATATATTACAGTTGCAAGAGGGACCATGTTCTGAGAGCTGCTAATTTTAATTGTCAAATTCATTAATATTGCAAAAATTTTTAATGGCTTCCGATAAAGAGAAACTCAATGTCATGGGGAAAAATAGATATGAACTTTGAAATCAGCGGCCAAAAAGCATATCAGAATCCCTCATCGGAATGCACAAAACATTCTGAGGTTACAGTTTCGTTGGCCTGTGTTATTGAAGTACTATGTATTTTAAAAGAAGCTTGGGGTCATAATCATAGTGATTTGGGTTTAAATGACACCAAAGCATCGAGAAAACATCCGGCCACAAATACTCCGACTCTAAGCTAGACCTTCCAACAGGGTTCTTTAAGACATCTTATTAGCTCCAAAATTTTGTCCTATATAAACGAATATGACAGAAAATTAGCTATAGTCATTAAAATTGATCACATCCCACTGTCATTGATTGTGACTTTACTTGAAGTGTAAATTTCACTTTTTGTTGTTTTCTAGGATAGCCAGTTGTCTGGAATCTTAGATACATTGTCATTTGTCATTCCGCAATTATATACTGGTTATTTGCTCTAATTGTAGTTTATGCCACTAATTATTTCAGGGAATACTTCATGTTCCATTGAAAATGGTGGGTGCAGCCATTTGTGCTTCTTCAAAGAGAAGAGCAAGATTTGTGGGTGTGCTTCTGGCTTCTCTCTAAGCATTGATGGCCTCTCCTGTCTTGGTACTACCCAATTCCTTTTATATACAACTTTAAGAGGTAGGTGTCTTTTACGATATTTGGAATGCTGGGGACTCTACCATTTATATAGGGTGTTGGAGTTTGATTTGGGTTCGATTCAATTTTTATAATTTTTACATAGGCAATCAATAAGTATTTCAATAAAAGGGAATTCCTTTTTTCTACGACAATATTTTGAGTCGTTGAGTGAAAGCTGATATAGCGAAACATGACATAGTACTTGGTTCTCAGACTTCACCAGTTAACTAGCTTTCTCCGTGAAGCTAGAGCGCAATTTTTGCACCTCTTTTCGCAAATCACTTACAAGAACTTCAGCTCAATATCAATGAGAAAGAATTGGCAAAAAATGATTGCTCTAGTACAACAACTGAAATCTTATTGCATGAATGGAAAAAGCTAAATGTTATATAGTACACTGTTTTGTAGAACTAGTAAGGGGTTGCAGGTGTTAAAGAGTACCACTATATGATGTTGTGCATCATGTTTTGCGGACTTTGCGTGGCTGGTTTCTTGCTTGCTTCTCTTGGGTAGATCTGTATGATTTTAATGCATCCATTTCAGGGTTTCTGGGTATTAGTTGTGAACTTTTGATTGCCAAAGTATGGGATGTGATAGATGGAGTGGTTTAGAAAGTCTTTTTGAGAGTAGTAGTTAGGGTTGCTGGAATAGTAAGGGAAGTTGGAGAGTGAGCCAAGATTGAAATTTTGATGAGTACCTTTCAAGATTGCTTTCATACATTAAGAAGAGCTGTAGTGAAGAACATCGAAAGCGATTTTGATTTGAATGAATAAACATCAGAGCAAAATCAATTTTATTCAAGAAATTCTCTAAAGTAATAGTGAGCAACGAGTGGGGGGGGGCTGTGAAAAGTGCAGAACTAACATTAATTAGAAGCTGTATTGTGTTTTTCTTTATCTATCACGAAAAAGTCTAACTAAAAATGAAACTAAGATGCATTACAGGTCCCATCTACAACGGGAAAAGACACAAAGTCACATTCTTTATTGGGTGGTTAAGAGCATGCACATGACAGCTTTCTCCAAATTCTTCTTCTTCCAAGCATTGAGCAGTTGCACCTGTTATTTTACAGAGTCCACAACAAGTTTAAGCCTTTTTCTACCTGCCAATTCTCTTCATGGAGTCTTCCTTATCTTTCCTTATAATGTGGAAATAAATAAATTTTTCGAAATTCTTTTTACTCTGTGAGAAAAGATTCTGGCTGCCTGCTTGATTGCACTATGGGCACTCTAGGCACTTTCTCTCACTTAAGATTGAAAACTAGTTTTATAATTGCACAGAATAAGTAACTGGAGACCAACTAAATGAAAGGAAGTTGCACTAAAGTACTATTAAAAGATGAATGAAGACCATAATGTCTAGTTCCAAGCTCATTGCAATATTTCTTTTGCATTTTTGAAATGGCGGCAGATTCGTATTTAGGTCATTCCATGTCGAATTCATAGTTTTTAAAAGAATTGCCCAAGTGACTCGCTAAGATTTTGCTCATTTTTTAACATTTTGCTAAAAGTTGCCAGAAACTAAGAACCTGATAATTTCATGTTACTATCTCACATTGTTCTCGATATATAGCTCTTTGATGTTCATCAGGTAGAGCAAAGGTTTAATGCGACATTGTGAGATTTGAAAGATGAGCGAATTTCAGATATAAGTATCTTATAGCCTACATTAGTTAAGCCCTTTAACCTTTGCTAAATGAAAACATGTCTAAAATAGATGCTGGAATCCGTAAAGTAGAAGTGTAAAATTTTTCTTTTAAGTTAATGATGCCCCAACTTTGCAACAAAAATGTGAAAATTTCCGGTCCTGATATTTCAGGCAGCCAAGTTGACTGAAGTATAAATTGTCAAGTACTTTTTCGACAATAAATGATAAATATGGGTGAAAAGCTACTAGTTTGTAAATTTTCAGCTACATTGGATTATTTTTGTAAGTTTGGTAGTATTTCTAAATCTGGTACTTTGCAAAACGTTATAATGAAGAACTTCTATGATACTCTCATTTATTTAGACGAGTAAAGTTGTTTATGGATGGACTACACAATTTCTTGACCTTAGCATATAAAATATTTAGAGAAACTTATAACGCCATCTTTATTTTGAAACATTTCTTGGGAATCGCAGCTGAATTATAATTTTCAAGAGAAGAACCACGACGAAAAACATCTTTTCCTCTGTATTTACTTCGACATTCCATTAATATAATATCTTATAATTCAGCTATAATTCGGATTCCTACATCTATGATAGAAAAGTTTTCATTTAGCAATAGTTAAAAGGCTTAACTAATGTAATCTATAAGATACTTATATCTGAAATTTGCTTGTGATAGGCCGTAGGTTTTATTTACCCCATATTCGCTGCTTTTACATATTAGTGAATTATTTGGAAATTAGGTCATAAGTAGGTAACATTCATATTCATATTTTCATAGTAATCACTCCATGTGTTATACTTATTTAGGGTTGCTCGGATGTGATTATGTATGTGCTTTACGCATAGTTTAGTGTAGTTATCCATACCTAGGTTATATTTGTCGGAACAATGCAGATTACTTATTTAGAATTATGAGGTAAGGGGACTAATTTTTGTATCTTATATGGTATATTAGGAAAAACTTTAGAGCAACTTAGTCAGTCAGTTTCAGCAAATCAAGTTAGCCAGTTGCTTATTGTTTAGATTTGATTATAAATAGAGAAAAACTTATTGATAAACTTCAGTTTTTTCTCGCCTATCCTGTCACATCGCTCCTCTTTCAAATCTCACAATCTGGTGTTATATCTTTGCTCTAACTGTTGAACTTCAATGAGTTATATCTAGAGAACAATGTGAGATATAATAGGCTCCGTCAATAAGGTTGATTATGGAGTGCGCGTCTATTTCGTCGTCTGTCTTGCTTTACCTCTGCTTAGTTTTCCAACGGCCTTCTGAACCTAGTTACCATTACTTACTATTTTCCATTTTCCTCCACATTATTCTTCCTGATGAACATCTTTGCCATAGGTACACACACACACAACACACACACACACACACACACACACACACACACACATA
>WIPJ01000520.1:1449194-1462738 GCA_018155075.1 Cassiopea andromeda
ATAGATAGATAGATAGATAGATAGATAGATAGATAGATAGATAGATAGATAGATAGATAGATAGATAGATAGATAGATAGATAGATAGATAGATAGATAGATAGATAGATAGATAGATAGATAGATAGATAGATAGATAGATAGATAGATAGATAGATAGATAGATAGATAGATAGATAGATAGATAGATAGATAGGTAGGTAGGTAGGTAGGTAGGTCGGTAGGTAGGTAGGTAGGTAGGTAGGTAGGTAGGTAGGTATGTATGCAGGTAGGTAGATAGGTAGGTGGGTGGGTGGATCGATGGATGGATGGATGGATGGATGGATAGATGTATGGATGGATAGATGGGTGGATGGATGGATGGATGGATGGATGGATGGATGGATGGATGGATAGATAGATGGATGGATGGATGGATGGATGGATACATATATATATGTGTGTGTGTGTGTGTGTGTGTGACAGCGTACGACTTTAAAAACACACTTCTTATCCAAAATTATTTCCAAGCCAACCCAACTCGACAAATTTACTGACTTAACTCCTGCACTTAACTCAATGCCATAATGAAGCAAGCCAAGGACGCCACGTCGTAGCTACGGTAGCTCGTAGCTCGAAGCGCATCTACTTACATATATGTTCCTCCACAAGGGTAGATATTTGGCCTTCAAGCTCTCTTCTAGAACAAAAATGCTTAGTATATTGGTCTCACAGAACAATGTTAAGTTCGGGGTCTACAGGCTTGTCCCCAAACAATTTTCGTCAAACTAGCTTTCTACAAGGCCGAACAATTCTCATGCACAACAAAGAAGCGGCGGAAAGAGTTGTTTCAGTATCATCACAAAAGTCACGTTGTTTTAGCTTTTTCATCTTTAGTGAAAGGAAGTGATACTGCATAGCTTATATTCTGCATTCATTCTTCCCTCACAGAAGGCCCTATCGGAGCGTATTCGATCAGAGCGCGTAATTGCAAAATGGTTTCTAAGTGGGGGCTTATTCTAAGGAGGCTTATTCGGAGGTGGGGGTTTATTAGATGACTTAGGGAAATAGAGCTCAAATTCTTTGCTAGCTGTGAGGATAACAGGCCCACTCAAACAGACTAGAAAATCATGAAAAAGCAATACTACCCACAACATTGGGCACAAAGGAAGCGAAGAATCACAGGTTGTCTTTAAGATTTAAAAGTTTCGTTGAGACGCCAGACGGCAATATTCACTGGCAAGGACCAAAAGATTGGCTGCTTTGGGTTCATGAAAAGCAAAAAAACATAAACCTTCTGCAAAATTGAAAGTATTTCATTACCCTAAGCAGTAGGGTTTGTTGCACTACAATGAAAGGAAGGAGAGCTGATTCTGCTCTCTAAAGGTAACTGTTTTGATGGAAACTCGGGAAATTACCAATTAGCCGTACCATAAAGAACTATCATCGTAATGCAAAACATCTTCAAGTTTATACTTATTTTATGTATGGCTGCTAAATCCATCTCGAGCAATACTCCCCAGATAGCTCCACTGTGCCAACATTTTGACCATATCATAAAATGTTTCTTCTGAAAGTTTGATCGGGTGACCAAGACTAGTTTTTTTTTAATATTTATTTTAAAATTTGCTATTTTGTGGCTATTAGGCCTATCACAATAAAGTGTCACAACAACCGGAGAATTTTCCGATCCTACTGATGTAAGTTTTAGCAGATTGATCTGCGTCCTTTCTAGGCCATCAACTCATGTAAATGTTGCGTACATGTGAAGTCAAAATTTTTGGCGCGAACCTTGCAAAAATATGAGGGGCCGGCTTGAGCGGCTCATTTTGGCCCGCTGTAGCTTTTTAAAGCTGGAAGCCATGAGCGAGCCTCATTTTACATTTTTCCCTTGTCATTAAAAACACAGTGGTAATGAAAGCTTAGCTGAGAACAAACTTAATACGTCATTTCAGTTCGAACCCAAATAGAAGAATAATTAAAATAAACAATACGCAATTTTTAATAGTAAACTTCAGCTAATGCACAGCAAATACCTATTATTGCTAGAATATCTTAAGACGGCCTACAACCTAATAAGCACTACCATCACAAGGAAGTTCCATCTTGATCTTCTCCAGAGGAGTCTGCCCGAAGCAGGTTCAATCACTGGGCTAGCCTAATGAGGAGGGGGTACCTTTGGATCCAAGACTTTCGATATTTTAAGCACGTTTCTTATTGCTATGGTAATCAATGCAATTCCCAATTGATTCAGGTACAGTTAGGATATGGTGTTCAAGAAGCGACTTAGGAAATGCGCAAAACTTCTCAATGCCTTGGAATAGACCTTCAACCTTAGTATACAGATGCAACAAATGTGCAATAGTTAACCCCTTCATTGTGACTCTTTCTTCATAATAACTCCTTTGGTGACATTGTCTTCATTTGATAAGCTGTCTAGACGCTACCACCATGCATGCATTTGAGCCAATGGGCATTCATGCATTTGAAATAATGCTCATCGTGTAAAATGAGAATTTTGCTACATTGCTTTACAATCCAGCGTATATATATATATAACGTTTCTTGGAATCCTGGTATTTCAGTATTTTCACTGTTTGCTGCTCTAGTGGAAACCGAGTAGCATTCATTGGGTTTTGCAAGTAGAGATGGCTATGAATCTTTATGGAAGCATGGTTTGACTGATTTGCTTCATCGAAAGACTGGATGTCAAGCCATAGTCATATTAGTTATGATTAGGGTTGGAAAGAAAGTCTGGAGAATTGTTATTGCCTGATCTGTCACTTCCTAAGTTTAAGTAGCTTAACTATGAATGCTAGACAACTCTTTTTGTTGTATATTTCCAGGTAATATTCGAGCACTTGTCGTTTACGCTTTCTCTTCATTGGTTTCGTTTCTATGGAAAAAATAAACCCATTTGCCATTAGATCAGATAAAAAAATTGCACATTCTGCTCTTATTGTAACTTCAAATAACATGAATCTAAACTTTGAACTTGTTCTTGAGCTGAAGTTTTAATTTTACTGTTTGTAGATCTTTCCCCTCTTCCTCGGAAAATCAACAAGTATAGGAAGGTTTCGTTAAGAGTTCGAATATGACGCCTAAGAGTACTGTACAACCCTGGTAATAGAAGATGACTGTAGTTTACAAAATTTCAGATGTGGTCCCCTGCAGTCTTGGCTAAAGATGAGCTTGTTGGAGCTACAGTAGTGATGAATTTTGTCAACAACTGAAATACTTGCATATCACGACCGTTCCTACCTAGCAGATTTTCATTGCGAAAGTTTTCGCAAATGTCTTTAACTCACTTTTTAGAGCATCAGTTGAAATCATGTAGTTCACATCCATCGGCTGTTTTATTTGCTTTTTAGAGCCTAGAATACTAGCCCTCTACTCCCATCCTGGAATCCTTGGTAGCAAAATAATTGCCCTGTCCATCATGACTAAGTAGCCACGCCGTGTTGTTTACATGTACACGTCAAGCAACAAGGCTGTCTGATTGGCTGCTCAATTCATACGTCGTTTCCGCACGGAAAGGACAGAAAAAGTTTAACTTGATTCAACTTTCCTCGGAACAGAACGGAACAGAAAAATTTTACTGTTCAATGATCCTCGTGCATGCCCAGGAACTTTTCCTGTCCGCGGAATATTTTCTGTAAGTGGAAATCCACCTTTAATAGTGATGTAGAAATTGCAAGTTTGCCCAATAAACTCTCTAAAATAGGGGTTACCTGTTAGAGCTTTGGGACCACAATCAACATACAGTTATGAGCTAAGAATCATTCATTTTGCATTTTGTTGGACTTTATGATATCGCAATTTGTCGCATGAAAATTCTGACGCGTTTGTGAATATCAAAGAAACAACTTTACCTGACCAGTGACGAGGCCAGTGCTTCCACTTCTGAGGATGTGGAAAATCAGGACGTTTAACCATTTTCGAGGAAATCTCAGGGCAAGAAAAATTGAAACCGGGTTAGTACACGGTTTCTGGCTGATTGTTACATATTGACAATGTATATCATACAGTCTGAGTCAAATCGGTTCTTCTCTTGAACAGTCGCGTATAAATTGTTCTTTCAATTTTTTTTGCAGAGGTGCGAGGTATTTCCTTTGACATTCATGATGAAGGACAAGCAATTGTTCCAATAAAAGGTCTGAAAGCTTCAATTGCAGCAGACTTTTTCTACGAAGATAAACATATTTATATTCTGGACAGTGCATCAGAGAAGCTATTTCTTGTGAAGACTGATGGAACTGGTTTTCAGACAGTTCTTGACTCAGGGCTTGAGAGCCCGCAAGGAATGGCGGTTGACTGGATGGCCAAGAATCTTTACATTATTAATGCAGGTCGAGGGCTAATTGAGGTATTACATCTATCCTTTTGATTTCAAAAGCAATAATTGAATGAATTGATCTTATTATATTCAATATAATATGTTTATTTATCTTAATTTTCTGCTTTTGCGCTTCTAGTTGGCCTCAAGAGCGTGTTGTACATTTTAAGTTATATTCTGCTAGGTTCTGAAAGAGGTGTAGAGTTTAATTGCAAAAGTTATTAAAATCGCTAAAAATTAAATGGCAGTTAGAGAGAACGCTTGAAGTGATGATGAAAAAGCAGTTATGATTTTTGAAATCAGCTGCAAAAAACACACTCCATGCTTTAACATGCCAGTGAAGGCTGTCGATTTTGTTGAATTGTGCCTCAAATTTTCCTTGGGAGTAAATTGGTGAGACGAGAATAATTATTTCTTTCCAAGATTTGAATCCCAAGGACGTTTTGAGACACAATTCAGCAAATTCAGCATCCGTCACTGTCAAGTATGGTGCCCAAGATGTCCAAAGCTCCACACAGCCTATATTTTATTTCCTCCAGAAATTGCCTACCCACAAAAAGTGCCCCTTCCTCAGATTTAGCTATCAGAATAAGAATGATGATTGTGATCAATAGCAAGTTATTAGAACAAAGTATGTTGTGAAAAGATGATAATACGAAAGTAACTTAAGTATTATCGCTTTTGCATACGTAGATTAGAAAATTCACTCGTAAACTCGAAAAGGCAGGCCAACCATTTAACTAATAAATTTTGCTTCCACGGCACATTTAAAGCATGGCCTCTTCAAACAGATCACCCCCTGCAGGGATTCCTGGCGTGCTGTAGCCCGGGACCTGTTGTCTAGTAACAACGTATTTTTGTAACATCGCCGTTAAAATTACTGTTTGCATTCTTGCTTATGATCAAGATTTAGTTACATTTTGAGGCTTTTGCAAGAACTAATCATTTGGACGTTTTTTTCCTTTGTTGGCTTATGTGAAAAGGTGCTTTCTATCTTAGCAACTGCTTGCCGATGTCACTTGAACCTGCTATACAAATTGGCGAGGGAGGCAGAACAAGGTCATTCTTTATTGGCCTTGAAAACGTCTTTAATCTTAAAGTAAAATGAACTTTTCTGAGTAATTGGCTGGTTTAGACAGTCTTCTAGAGTAAACTAATTAGAAATTTTGATTTCCTTTGCCATAGTAGGGGCATCGAAACGACTTTCAAAATAAAGGGGCCTGGTTAGTACGGTTAGAGATAAGCACAGGTAAAAATGTGAAACATGCCGCTCTCAGAAAAAGTAGGTGAAGCCAGTGCCTCCCGCCCCCCCCCCTCCAAGGTTCGATTCCCCTGTATAGCGATCTACTTCAGCGGTATTTTGGCAATTTTCGCATTTTGTAAAACTAATTTAGAGATTGAATATGTAAATTCTTTTTTCCTGGACAGATCATCAAAATGTCTGATTTTTTTCGTGCATTTAGAAGAGGAAGTACTGCTATTTGTAGGTTTAATATAGAGCAGCGCTTCCCGATTGAGGTTCGAGCTGTGGTTCGTGGGGGTGCAAGAATCAATCGTGAAAGACGAAGTAAATATAGTTTTTCGTCGCAAAGACTATCAGTTAAGATATCATAACTGGTCACTACCGGCCAGCAAATCCATTGAACAAAAATCACGGCTTCTAGAAAACTGCATTTTTCGACAAGAAACGTTGTCCGAATGACCGCTTTTCATTATTTTTAAGCCTTTTTTGTTTCATTCCAAACAAGGGGGTGCGAGACTTCCCTCGTCAGGCTCAGGGGGTGCGGCGGTGAAAACGAATGGGGAAGCGCTGATATAGAGCAAGGTAGGAAGGATATTTTTCAAGCCCTTCAAAAAAACAACAAATTTTTACATATCACGTGATTAAATGGTCATGTAACTTTCCATCAAGTCAGTTTGTATCTGAGTTGGATGGTGATTCGTATAACCAGCATAGAGCCGAGTTCCGTAGGAAAATACTTAGGAGAACAGATTTTTATAAAGTTTGAGACTTTGTGTCTCATAAATGTTTACAGGATTTTTTTGAATTCTAGGTTGCAAGAATCCCACATGTATGCTCACAAAGCCACTGGGCTTGCCCTAATTTTTGCTCAGGCGTCCTTGCACATAACTGCAAGCAGGGGCGTGACTTCTATCCTGTCATTGGGAGGTGTGAGAGGTTTTTGCCCTGCATCACTGGATTTGCCCTGCAAAAGTTACATCCATGGTATGATAGTACATGTATAGGAATACCACTGCAGTGGTAATTGTGATATATAACATAGATTTGCCTACAATTCTCATATGCTTGATACCAAAATCTACTTATCCCATGTAGAGTTCATGCCAGAAGCGGATTCACTGAATTGCCTATACACTAAGGTAGCACTAACAGCAAGCCTTCTAACCTTTCGTATTGGAGGAAAGCAAACCCACTATTCTAGTACTAAAGGACAACTGTGGAAGGAAAGTGAGAGAACTATTGGGGTCTCAGAACACTTATGTTAGGCCCAAGCCTTTAAAAGACTCGGAAAATGCCCTTTGAAGAAAGTTCTAGTAGACCTTTCCTATAATGACTTCAGCCATAGTTCTGCGGGCAATCCATCATGGTACTAGTAGTTAAAAGCTTGGTCGGTCTGTTATGGTTTTGTATGGGATTGTGCTGGCTTATGATCGAAAGAAGACCTATTGCAACAAATATGCAGTAGAAACATGAATAATGCGCTCGAATTTGTCAACTATCATGTCTCTAGTTTCTGCCAATGCTTTAGTCAGGAGAACTATGCTTCTTGAGTAGTTACACTGTGTAACAAAGTTTAACTTTTTTTGTTCCTGGGTCCAAAGTGTGTTCTCCTAACCTGTTGGGCTTCAAATAGACATAAAATAGGTGTTTTTTCACTAAACTTTGCTTTTGTTATAAGGACAATGATCTTTCGATGGTTTTCAGTTTTTGAGAACATTCTCAGTTTCCATTCATTAGTGAGTGCTCTTATAGAACAGGGTTGTCCAACCTTTTTTCTCGGAGGGCCATTTTCATATTTAGGTCATTGACAGAGGGTCACTTATATAATACATATCATTAAGATGGAAGTTTTTATAGACTATGAACCGAAATAATTGCGATGTAAGTTTGTAATTGCATCAAAATTTTTACCTCCATGTATTATTTAACAGCTTTAATCTCAACACGGGCCACACCAGACAACATGGTGGGCCACGCGTTGGACAACCCTGTTATAGAATATTCTTGAACTGCTAATTTTAGAGCTTTCTAGAACATTTTTGAAATGTCTAGTAGAAATCATTGTTGTATGAATGCGCAGATGGCTCAAACCAACATATCAGTGTATGCAATTGCTTAGTAAGAGAGAATAGCAATTCTGACTTAAAGAGCAGTTATTCAATTGCACAGATGGCACAAGAGGTTGTTTGCGACCTGTAGATGCATTTTTTTACGTGTGTGGACAATTAATAAAGACAAGAGCGAGAAGCAGTCCGTGAAAGCATTTCGTAAGATGCGTGAGGCCTATAAGATATACTCTGGCATGCTTATCAGGGATCAAGATAAATCCGGGGCACCTCATTTTGCAAGTGAATACTGCAATAAAACTCATTGCATTCTTGCTTCACGTCACCAAGAATACTAAGGTGAGGTGAAGCATTGCTGCTCATTTGAATGACAATCTATTTTGTAGAACTTCAATGATTGAGAATTGGTAGAGTTTAAAGAGCTGAAATGGAGAAAAGTTCACATACGTCAATGTACTGAAGTAAAATACGTTCTATATTAATATTATATCCTGTATTAAGCAATGTGTATAATTTTCTGCTTTAGCGTGCAAGTCACAGATCAAATAAAGTGTCATGAAAACATTTTCCGATTTCTTCAGTCAGCAAGATAGGCTGTGCTTCTACAACAATGTGGCCGGACTACTTGATGCTATAGGTATCGTCTGTAAGCCGAGTGAATGACACCTATTCATAGATAGTTCATTCGGGAGCCTCAAAGCCGTGCTGCTTCACAACGGATATGAAAAAAAATTCTAATAAAAAATCTCGCCGAAACGTTGGGAAAGTCCTAGCAATGATAACCAGCAATTTCTCTTCCAAGGAAACAATACTCTATGCCACATATTTGTTGAAATATGAAACTTTTCAAAGTAGTAGATTTCTTGCACTTTCCATGCAATATCAATAGAATTCAATATGTCCGGTGATACATGAACACAATGATCATTAAAACTTTTGAGATATTTTTAGATCTTCCATGCAACTTATAAGCTAAACTACGCTCATAAATCTCACTTCATCTCTCTACTGTATACCGTGGAACACCATCCTTTTTGAGTTTCGTAGCCAAAATTTCCTATGCACTACCCTTGCCAAGGCTAGAAGTCACAGACCCTATTTTAGAAATGCTACTCAGCTTGGGACTCCGTTGGGAAAGAGAATTTGGCAGATTACAAAATTTGCAGAAAATAAAACAAACATTGGCACTTCAGAGAAGTATATAATTTTTAACATATAAGCAATTTTTCCGCAAGCACCAGAAAAGGCTTGGGTAGTGATCGGGGCCAGAGGTTGGTAACCCCTGCTGTACTGGCTGGCCGTTGCTGTCAAACAAAATTTTTGCATTTCTTGCATGGAAAGCCAACTAAAAGTTCCATTCGAGAAAAACAATTTAATGTTTTTCTCGAATGATAACTTTCTACTTTCTTACTAGTGTAAATGTAACGACGATTCCTTTGCTATTCCAACAGTATGCAGTGAGCAGCATACTTAGGATGTTTCGAGACTCTCCCCCTTCTTTGGAAACACAAAATATTTAAAGTACCAATGTGGGCTAAACATCTTTAGGTAAACTTTTTGTTTTGAAAATTAACGGTTTTGTTTTGCAACATCAAACAGACTTCAATATTTTCTCATTTCTTTATGTACTACTTCATGAAGCTAAGGGGCCTTGAAATATCATATTTAGTGTAGTAGCATATTTTGAATGTTTGCAGCCCACCCTCACAGAAATTTCACAATATGAGAGTAGCACTGACTTGTTAACGTAAAAATTGTGGTTGGAAGTTCAAGTTTCCATTTTTTATCTATTTACGGATTTTGTATTTCTACGATTTTTGATGTACCACTACACTAGGCCATACATATATACAATATAGCGATATGAAGTATATTGAAATATCTTGAAAGTTTAGGGACCCCCTCCGTTAAAATGCAGAAAGTTCACATTATGAGAGTAGCACTGACTTGTCAACGTAAACATTGTGGTCTGAAAACTCAGGTTTCCATTTTGTATCAATTCATGGATTTTTGCATTTTGACGAGGAAAAAAGATGGCCTATATCATATATGATTTGATGCTTAAACCATTCATGTTTGGTGTATCAAAAGGATTCATAGTAGATTCATAGCATGCTAAAATTAGAAAGGAATCAGATGCATTTAGTAAAGCATACTTATCTTCATTTGTACGCTAATTCCATCGTTCTGATCGTCATCAAGAACACCATACACATTGATTTACATGTTTTTTCGCGCCATTTCTTCTCAAAGGAAAAGCCGCATGCGTGCTGGAAAGCGCCCGTAGTGAAAAGCCACTATAACCAGCGGTAGGTATTTTTACCTCTTGTTACCAGTGTCAAGATGTTGCAGGATGCATTGAAATATCAAGAATATGAATATGAGGTCATCGGAGATTTCAAAATGGTGTAATTTCTGATAAGTTTTCAAAGTGGTTTCACAAAATATTTATTTTCCCTTTTCCTCTGGGGCAGCTATAGTACCATGGTGCACTACTATGGAAAGTAATGGGAAAAACGGACTGAGTTGTCTGTGGTGAAGAGTAACATGAAGTGAGATTCGTTGGTAGAACCTCAGAAGGTATTGATGCCACAAACATTTAGTTAGGCCTCATCAAGCAATTTTTCACTGCTCGTAACAAGGATTTAGTAGCTGTCAAGTACTTCCAAGAACTTTTACCAAAGTTGTCAGAGGCAAAAGTCAAAGCTGGTATCTTTATCCGACCGCAGGTCAAAAAGATCATAGAATTTGGCAATTTTGCCAAGCTAATGAGCAGGACAGAGCAAGCGGCTTTGAAAAGTATTGTTGCAGTTGTTCATGGCTTCTTGGGCAATCACAAGGCTGAAAACTGTGCTCAGTTGGTTCAGACTCTCATAAAGAATTATGCCAAAATGGGATGCAGAATGTCTCTCAAAGTCCATATTCTTGACGTTCACCTTCACAAATTCAAGGAGAACATGGAAGCTTACTCAGAGGAGTAAGGCGAGCGCTTTCACCAAGATATGATGGAAGTTGAACGTATTTACCTAGGGCAGTGTATTGAAAATAAGATGAGAAACTATATATGGAGTTTGCGTAGAGAAAGCGATTTGCAGTACGCACGCAAATCTAAAAAACATATCCATTTCGGAACCTCTTCCAGTAATTTTTGACTGCCTTTACTTGTTTACCGTGCATATGTTGTTTCTATCAGATTATATGGATGAAAATATATTTCTTTGCTGTTTCACATTGAGCATGAAATTTTTCTTGGCTGTCGTCATAAAATCAAAGTTTAAGCTTATTGTAGTCGTTTTTCCCGAGGCTTTAGACATGAGCATTTGATATAGAACACTTAGAGGCTAAGAAAAAAAATATTGTTTTACATTGTTTTATAAGCGCTGTTAAAGCGTAGAAAGCTGAACCAACATCGACAGGGCCTTCGTCTAACGTAGCCAATGTCAACATTGTCGATGAGCAAATCTAAAATAAGTCTGTTTTCGGTGGGTTTACATGCTTTACTCTTGTATTTCTTCATCATATTACCATTTTCTGAGTAGAAGGAGCAATGGAAAACGAGTTAAAAATGAAATGGCTTCATGTATTTTTTCGAATGGAATTCAAAGCTCCAACGTTATTCAAGCATTTTGTTTGAGGTAGGGAACCTTACATTAAATAGAACTACAGACCATTTGGCCCTTGAAACTTTTATCAGTTGTGAGTATCAGTTCTAGCGGTTCTACCTCACTTACAATGTTTCCATTGGCCCTGAAAGGCATAGGCCCCTCCATTCTTCATCAGCTGTCTCCACTATATGATCGCGTTTTATTGTTGCACGAGCACGATTTCCAAACAAGAGGTTTGAAAGGCTCTGGGGATACGTTCATTGACATTTTAAGGTGGATTATCCAAATATTTGCTATATATTTATCATAATTAGTCCTATTTGAATCACACACCGACACAAGACCATGCAAATTAGAACAATTTAACCACGGGGTTAACTACTAATACCATGATGTATTGCACACAGAACGAAAATTGACACCATTATGGGAAGGTCCTATTATAATTGCTCTTTGTGCGCGGAGTAAAAACCGATTCTTTAACCTGGAAAAGAGAAATGAACAAGCTACGCTAACCCTTGCTTTTACTGTCCTATGCATGAATTCCAACGCTAGAAACAAAATCTCACACCATTGTACAAAAGATAGTCCACGTCAAAATAGGCACCGCAAGTCTTACATAGCACAATTCCTTGATATCATTATTGGCCGGCAAAAAGAGATTCGATTGTCCTACGAACTGTGGTGTTTTACCTGCTGGGCGGGTGTCACATCTACCATGCACTCCGGTATTGACACCCCTGGCTGCAAGGTACGCGGTGACCAGGCAAGGTTAGGAGAATACTATCGAATCGTGGAACCTTCGCCTCCTCCCTACTTTTGATTGCAATTGTTTTTATTTATAATTTTCTTACAGAGTCTTGTGATGATAACTAATGTCAATCGCAGAGAATACCATTTTTTGTTAGAGTGAACTTCTTTCCAAAGATTCAATAAATAGTCCTCTTTTATTTTTGTACATAAATTTTCCATAGGTTTGTCACTTTGATGGTAGTAATCGCTATGTCGTGATTCACAAGAATCTTGTTAGACCAAGACGAATTGCACTTCATCCTTTAAAAGGGTACATGTTCTGGACTGATTGGGGGATGAAAAATCCCAAAATTGAAAGATCTTCCCTCGATGGATCACAAAGATTGGATCTTGTAAATAAAACATTGCTTAAAGGTATTGGTTGGCCAAATGGTATCGCAATTGACTACTCATCAAATTTGCTGTATTGGACTGATGCTAAAATTAAGCAGATCTTTAGAATGAATCTGAATGGAGGTAATGTTAATGCAACTATCTTTTTGAAAATTTTGATTTTAGGATTGAAAGACATTCATCATTTTTGAAGGATGTGTCTTTTGCATATCTCTGTATGTATCTACACATATTCCAGTCTCTCTGACTGGCTCGATGCCTAGTTTTCTATCTGGTTGTATTCCTATTTTTGTAACATTTTCTCTCCAATGTAATAGGTGGGTATTTATCATACTGCAGCCAAAACCTAAGCCTGGGCAGTGGTGTCGTATGACCTCTTTTTCTAGAGTGTAAAGCAATAATTTACCGATAGTAACTGATAAAGCTGTGAATTTGCAAAATTACCGACAGATGTATGAATTTACCAGCAGAAGTGTTTTCATAGCAAGATTTCCTTATCTTTGTCAGATAGCTTGATGCTAAAGAGCGCATTTTAGATAATCTATTGATGGCAAAGCGTGCAATCATATACCGAAGTAAATCATTAGATCTAAATCTACCAAAGAGTCAACGAAGGTTGGGGGTCTGACAACCCCTATGTTAGCTACGCCCCTGTTCCTAAGTCTAATACCTAGGCCAATGGTTAGTTTACTGATAGCGAAACGACTCCTTTTGATGTTTCCTTTTCTTCTCAAAACCAAAGACTACCCAAATATGTCATTACATAATCCAGTATATATTGGTTGTATAGTGCAATGCAAATATGAACACTATGACAGCTAGACCTAGAAGAAACATCACACTTAGAGCACTACTATGCTACATATGCTTCCTTGTATTTACCAATGAAATTTTGATTCATTAACATGATATTTGCTCAAAAAAGCCGATGAATTATGCCATAATTGGGATTAGTAGTTTTCATTTATTTCCAAACTTCAGTTCTTTCAATAATAACTAAGGAATGCAATCATACACCTCACTTAGTCATATACAATATGTAATGAACGTTTCTGCTGAGACTACATACGTATAAAATGCCAATATATGTGTAAATGTGTATATATACATATATATATATATATATATATATATATATATATATATAATCAGAGTTGCATTCGTGTAAC
>WIPJ01000520.1:1464106-1502041 GCA_018155075.1 Cassiopea andromeda
TATATATATATATATATATATATTTGCCGGCCTTCTCGTCTGGTGCTGGATGTATAAGAATGGAGTGGGGAAGTTCTACACACGGAGCTACCAGTGGACCAGCCCACAGCTGTAACCTTCAGTGCTTTTTCAGGTGGAAAACGTAACTTTTTGATAAATTTTGAGATCAGAGCGACAACAAAAATAGACCAAGTATTTGTGATTCAAATAATGCTGACGACTGACCCGGTGTTTCGATTCCATTATGAAACTGCTCTATAACTAAACTTAAACGGTGTAACTCATGCTTGATTCAGCTTTAGTATGAAGATAATATAAATATAAATGGGTACAAATAGATACCATAAGATGGAGCAATGAAAACGTAGTACCAACCAACTTGATAGGAAGCACGAAATGGGGATAAACGTGGATGGGAACCCTATGCCGGACAAAGATCCGAAATTATTGAAAACTATAAAGAGAAGAATAGAAAGATGAGAAAGTATCTGAAAAGAGAATAACGGCACCACAAAATAAAAGCATGGAATAAACAAAATGAAAATCAGAACAATACTATGGAAATAGAAGATTGTTGTGAATTACATTTGGTATCCCTTTGAGTAGGAAGGCTTTCATGAATTGAGAGATCAAAAGAATTTTCAGTTTTGCTGATAGTGGACAAATCCTCTAGTGTGTCAACATGACCATAATGTTTGATATTATCCCAGATGGATGAAGAACTGGATGAGCCACGATATCTTCCACCTTCATTCTTCTCCGACTGCTCATAACAACGAATCTTTAGATTTCTAGATGTCTTACCATAATAAGCGACACTGCAGCCACTACAAAAATAATATATATATATAAATAACATTTGAGTAAACTAAGGGCGGGAAGAATTCCTTATATTTAAATAAAGAGGATTATCGTTTGGGAGCTTTATAAGCGAATATAACTTGATATCAGGGTAATGAGATTTAATGCGTTTAATGATATTGAAATATTTACAGTGTAAATGTGTTTTAACGTCCAGACGATGCAAATTCTTACTTCTTGATGTCCAGTCCCCTTTCATGTCCCATGGCTTAAGCACTGGTACTTGAACACGATCCACCCCATGTGCAACCCAAAATTCTAACGTACACGTCGACTCAAGGTGTACAAGAGGTTTTCTTTTATTCATCTTTTAATATCTACTCACTCTTAATACCCAAGTATGTCTGAGAGAAAAAGAAGTCAATAAAGAGCGTAAGCTAACCAGATGTGACTGGTTCAAGACAACTAAGCATACCCTCAAACTGAGATGTATTGACAATGGCCTCCCGTTCACGGGCAAGAAAGCAGACCTGGTAGATCGCCTCTTTTCCTTCCTTTATCCGTCTGGCTTACCGTCATTGAGTTACACGCAATTGAATGACAATTATTATTCTTCTGACTTCTCTGAACAGGGCTCGTACAGGTCCTTAAACTACTTGAAAAGTGCTTGAATTTTAAATGTCATTTCAAAGGCACTTGAAACTCCTTGAAAGTGAGAAATTTTCCTGGAAAATTGATCACACTCCTTGGCATTTGTGAATGCTTACTGTTTACTTCCTTCACAGCAATAAAAAATGTCCAAAACACAACGCTGGTCGACGGATCTATACTTTTTTTAATCATCATCTTCTTCTTCTTGACCATGACCGATGACGATCGTTGGTTTCTCCTATGGACTTAATTTCCTCCAACATTTGATCTGACCAGCATTTTCCAGTTTTTCCTCAGAGAACTAAATATGCTATTCTAGATGGATTTTTCGCGCTGATTTCAGTTATCTTAGCCCATTTTACACCGGCCCTTGATGGCTATGATTTTCTAAAGTGGTGTTAAAAGGGGCGGCTTTACACTGGCCGATGGTTGAAGATTTTTGGTAAAGTAGTGCCGTTATTTTTGTAGCTCATATTTTGGAACCATTCACTTTCTCGCCATCAGAAAATTTAGGTAAAACTGGGTCGTTACATCGTCAAAATCATGTAATTTATGAAGAGTTGAAGGCATCATGCTGCTTCTCAAGCAGTTGAACGAACGTTTTTCCAGCCTTCCGAGAAGTTTTATTTTGAAGATTTTCTTCCAGCCCAACCATGGTGGGCCCTATAGTAGACTCTGGACATGCAAGAATGCTTAACGCACTTTTTGTAACCTTTGCTTAAAAGATTAGAAGCATAAATCTCTTATGTAATGCTACATTTGCAAAAGCCAATATCAAAAATAGCGTTTACTAGCCTTTTGAGAACTTCCATATTTAGAATTTCTCTGGAGTTTACTACGGTGAACCACAATTGACACTGGATTTCAACGAATGTCTAGCACATGGAAAATTTGTGATAGCCATGCTTAAATAGCCAAAAGGAATCTGTGACAATAAAAAAAGTTAATAACAAGGTAAATTCAGCTAAATTTAACTTTAAACCTTATTTTCTTACTTTCTCCTTTCTGCCCTCCTCTAATGCTGCGCAGCAGAACAGGTGGAGATGCTTGATGATCTCCCAATAGTTGCATTTATTTTTCCAGCCAACTAAGAAAGCTCTTCTTTTACTTTCCTAATTGCTTGCAAAAATTGAGTGTAGAACTCTAATTCATTGTGTTTCCAAGCAACCATTTCATGTTGGCTGTTGTAAAATGGAACACGAAATTTTTTTACTTCTTCCTCAAACCTCTGAAGTGCGACATCTCATTTAGAAGCTCTACGGCATTCTTTGCTTTTCATATTGTTTTCGCATTTATTTGAAAATTTTCTCCAGAAAACTTCAGGATTTTGGAGCAGTTGCCATCAGCACTTGTTTTTATTTGTTTCTTGAAGTTAAGAAATACATCAAACTTCTACAGCTGCCACCTTGACGCTCGTTGATTGCGTATTTATCGGATAAAGGCGTCTGGCACCATCAAAGAATAGGAATCTTCATACAACTTGTTTGTTACATGATTAAAACATTCTTGCTTCTTGCCTAGCAGGATTTGGTACCAGCATCTCTTTCACAATTGATGGGACCAGAAAAGAGTTAACAACGAAAGGATTAAAATTTGTTTGAAATTATTCATTTTGGAATAAAACAGCCTCAAATATGAACAAAACGAAGCGAAGGCCTAGGCCAGTTCCACTTGTCCTTACATTTTTGATCAATGTAATTCTAATCCTGAAAACAATGTGTCAAGGCAATCTTGTTGAATGTATTCATTTCATTGAGAGGCTGGCCCTTCAGTACGACTTCTGTTATTCAAGGCACTCTCCAATACTAAAAAAGAAAAATATCCTAAGAAACTAACAAATTTACAATATCAAAGCCTTTATTTACAAGAAAAATAGAATAAAAAAGAAAAAACAGAAGTGCTATTTAGCATACTTCTTAAGTAGCTTAGGTGGGTGCTTGCTTGGACTCAGCTTTTAGGCTATTCCATGATTTTGCTGCTCTTTAAGAAAATGCTTTTTGGCTACACAGCTTCTTTATAGATACCCAGAAATCTCTCGTAGTATTCCGAATATTATAGGTGGCAATCAGTTTATTAATCATTAACGCAAGCTGTAAATTAATCACTCACCATCAGCGCCAGGAAGAGCAGCATTAATTTTTCGCAAGGCAACTTGATTTACCTCTTGACATTTATGAATATTGAGAGTTGCTACAAAGTTCTTCATGAGGCCTTTCTTCTCAATATTGGCATCTTCAAGCATTTCGATTACCTCACTTTCATTCATGGTCAACATAAACTTGAATTCATCATAGCCATTTTCCACCAAGTTTCCCAAGCTAAGTTCCAATTTGAAATTTTCCAAAACCACTTTTAATTCTCCCTCTAAACATGCAATGCACTAACTTTCTATAAACAACACTCCTCGACAAAAATTTCTTTCATTCGGAAAGTGGCTTTGGAATGAGTCGGCGCTGTCGTGGTTTTGGCGTTTGGCGCTAGAAACCTAAGTTGACAAACATGGCTGCCCAATACTCAGCAATTCATATTTCACCTGAGATTGGCAACAAAATAAGGGAAGAGATTCGAACATGTTCATACACAGACGAAGTTGTAAGAACGTCTTTGCAGAGCTATAGCTTACGTGGCAATCGATCTCTGCTAAGCAGCTACATACAAAGATGTGATGCAGACTCAGCAACTTGCAGAAATCTCTGCTCTCTTCGGTATATTCTTAATTGCCTTTTAGCCAATGTCTCCAATGAGAGTGGGAAATCCAAGGTACTGTCTTACATGTTGTATGATGAAGATTAACAATCCAGCTAGAGGCAAATTTATGCAGTCGGACAGACGCGACAAGAAGCATTTTACAAAACTGGTTCTTCACCGAAAGTTCGGCTTCTGTGTAATCATTGTAAAAGCAAAACAGAAAGAATACGTTGTGTTTGATCTACATGACTGTAACTTGGAGGCTTTCTATCAGGATTGTATTACTGATGAAAAAAACATGAACCATTTGATAAGGAATTTATTAAAAAGGTTTTCAGCAGTATGGATACAGAGTGGGACAAGAAGATCCTTTGGGTTGTTTTGGAGCTATCAAACACTAGGAAAGAAATCATTATGCTTGGTTTCAGCAGCGATACAGTTCTAAAGGACAGAGAACCATCTAAAGCTTCTTTGAAAAGTGTTAAAAGCTGAAAGGTGAAGCAAAAAGGGTTGTTGAAAAAACAGTACCTTCTATTAGCCATGCAAACGTTATGGAGTGAACTGCAAGTAAATCAGGAAATCGAATGCATTGGAAACCTGCAAAAGAAAATTGCAGCCCTAGATGGTTTTATAAATGAAGAAACTTCTAAGCAGGGAAAGCTTTCTCCCATGGTAAGCCACAACCTATACAGGGTAATTGAAGTTGAGGGATTGAAGCTTGGGAAGCTTGGAACTGGGAGAAAACAGGTTTTAGAT
The DNA here is from genome assembly GCA_018155075.1 of Cassiopea andromeda. NCBI lineage: Eukaryota > Metazoa > Cnidaria > Scyphozoa > Rhizostomeae > Cassiopeidae > Cassiopea > Cassiopea andromeda. The sequence continues at coordinate 1,469,003 of WIPJ01000520.1, forward strand.
GAAGTAGATGAGAAGTTTATTGCTGACTGTATACCATCAAAAGCAACTACTCATGGAAGAAGGAAAAAGTGGTGCCGTATCTTTATCATAGGGTAAAGTAGAACGATTTTCTGGAGTAGGCAAATTATTCAAAGCTACAGAGAGATTATCAGCCAATAAAACCTGCAATAACTTTTTACAACAGAGCACGACCAAACAATGTGCGCTCAAGACAAGCATAACAGCATTTGGGTTGCGGTTATTCTGTTTTAATACACCTCCAAATGCAGAAGCTACTTTCAGCGTACTAGCACATTTTTTGGGCACACAAAAAGAACATAATTCGTTGTTTGACTTTCACTGATAGCAAATTGATTATATGCAGAAGCTTTGATGACAAAGCCTATCTCTATGTCCAGATGCAAGCACCGGCATGCAAAGTACACGCTCCCAGAGGGTTTACTCTGCAACTGATGATGCTACAGCCAGTAAGCTCTAGAAATATGATTTCCATATGTCCATGCTCAATTGCACTCCTGGATCATTTGATTTCATGAGCTAACAAGTTGAAAACAATGATAGTAAAGAACAAATCAAGACAGCTGAGCAATAAAGCATTGTCATAGTAAAACCAAAATATTTTTTGGGTCCTCAGGACTTTTCTGATCAAGCCATCTGATGGACCTAAAATGCAGAGAGCCATATCTTCACTTTTTACCCAATAAGGAATGCTGGCAAGGAAAATTATTTCATAGATTGTGCTTGAGAGTAGTGGCTTTTTTGAGAAGCCTACTAAATCACATGATCTGGGAAGTTATGTGTCTTTTAACTGACAGAAAAGATTGTGCATTTCGTGAATGTGAACTTAACAAATTCTCTATTGTAATATTTTGATTTTAAGTGTTTTATTGTGTGTTTACCTTTGTACTGTGTAGTATTTTCCTACTGTTTATATGTAAATAATCATTGATATATAATCAGTTGACGAATAACCAAGCTGCAAAGAAGTGGTGTGAACTCCCTCTCTTTTCAAAAAACATTACATCTCTCTTCAGTCAAACATTTTTAGAAATAGCAGAATCAGTAAATTCACCGTCATTCAATGATAAAGAATACGAATGTGTACCGTCATTGGTTTTGCAGCTTCAACTTGTTTCAGAAGCTTTGGTAGTCTTACGTGAATTTGAAGGTCTGTTTACTGTGGTAGAGAGCTGGTTGTCTTTAATTGAGATACTGAAACTGCCCATGCAAACGCAGCGTGTAGTGGAATTCACTGATGCAGGTTCAGGGGTTGGAATCACAAATAATGATGTTCGCTATGGTCTTGCTCTAGAAATACTCATCATAGATATTTGCAAATATATTAGACACCACTTAGGTCTAGGTGACAGCAGCCGCAATGAAGTAGAACGATTTCAGAGTTTGATGGTAAGCAATTTTCCAAACATTTTTAGTGCGTATCTTAAAACTCACTTACTGATTGTATCTATCAACAGTTGACATCAGAATACAATTAATCAGCTGTGCAATTAAATTTTGTTCCTGTGAGGGATAATCAAATTGAGAAGGATACAACTGTGTTTGTGGAAGCAATGAAACTCAGAGAGAATGTTCCACAGTGCAGTACAAGAAGTGCTTCATTTAACCTATGTTATTGCAAAAACATTATAACATTCCTTAACAGCTGTGCATTATTCATATTTATGTATGTTTGTAGTAGTATTTTACATTGCAGAAATCGAATTTTATATTTACAGGTGATGCAATTTGTGATGGTGGCTATATAGAATCGGAAAACCTGGAAAAGTATCAAGATATAACTAAAGATGAAGTACCTAGCAGGGGCGGATTCAGGATATTTTCTGACCGTTGCAAATGAGAAAACTGGAGGGTTCCCTAGAAAAAATTTTCATGACCACGCCCTTTGCTTTTGCTATAAACGTAAACAACGCCTTTTTCATACTTAGAAACGCCAAGAAAAAGACATTTTTCTGTAGAATACTCAACCAACAAACAGCTGTAAAGTGGCAAATAAATTAAAATGTATGTTGCAATTCGCGTTCGATAGCGAAGGTTCGGGGACCACGAAGCATATTTGGTATACCAGGAAAGGCCTAAATAGGCGCCCTGCTTTAGCCTTATCATAAAGGTCAACACCTTATGGATCATTGCATTTTAAGAAACAAAACTTTACTTCGGAAATTAATCCAGAATTTAGTCAAATTTCCCAAAATTTCATATACTGTTCGCGTTGTTATTAGTGAACATAGTTGCAATTTCGATAACGTGTGTCTTTTTTGTGATTAAACAGACTCGCCACATTATCAAATAAAGTTATCTAAGAGTGCAGAGGGTCCTTCTGAAATACGATTTAAGTGACCCAATATAATGAATGGTAAAATCTGAGGTAGAGTCTAAGTTGCCCAAATTATTTCGGGTCCGTATTTAATATATCTAAAAGCTATCTTACATTTGACACCTATTTCTACACCAAACCCTAAAGAAAAAGCCATTTTCAAAGCAGAGTTTTGCTCTAAAACATGATTGTACCAAGGTATCTTTCACATATCAAATCAAATCAATTTAAGATTTAAATGAAAAACATCAAACAAGAATTCAAATTGAATCAAAAATTTAAATTTCTAGAGATAACATTTCAGCTGACTAGAGGTTCTGTGTAATCTTAATAAAGCAGTAGGCTCTTTAGTCTCCCACTGTTATATACACATTTCTTTGGGAAGATAATAAAGAATGCACTAGCACTGGACTAGAGACATTGTTTCAAAGTAAAAAAAAGGTATTGACATTCAAACTCAAGCTCTAAACAACACTCATCTGAGAATAAGCAATAACAAAAATCAATTTAATTACATGCTTACTACACATCCTAGTCTGGACTAATAAAAAAAAGTATATTTCAGTTTATGACACTTTTATCAAAATTTATGAGATGGTTAAACTCTCCCTCACTTTAAGCATAAACAAAAGATAGGCTAGTAGCCTACAGAGTTAAAGTGACTTTGTTGAATTCTATTTCTGCATATGCAAGCACGATTTCACAAAAAATTTCAATAAAATCCAAATGTAACAAGTTTCTCCTTATTTCTATGCCTCACTCAACGGAGGCCTTAACTTACAGGTCATACGGAGGCCTTACTTTACAGGACGCAACTGTCTTGCCCTTTATATTGACGGGCAGGAAATTGCATCCGCGAGAAATCACAGAGCTGCAATTTTGGCCGCCTCCTCTCAACAGATCCAATAAGGTTTATCTTCTTTGTGCACTCGTCTCTGATTTCATCAAAAGCAGAACTTGAACAGGAACTCGCATAAGCTTCCAATAGGCGTTCCAGCAGATTCGCCATGTTGGATTTTCTTCAAAACATCTTTTAAATTCCTTGATGCCTTGTGTTCAGCCCTCCTTCTGTCTGTAAGGAATCATATTTCATTGGCTTGCAACGGTCAAGGTGTCTTGCCATTGGCTTGCAACCGTAAGTCAAACTGACTGTTGCTCCCGCCATTATTTTGCAACCCCTCAGAAATGCTTTTCATTGATTAGCTCACAGATGACGAAGCTAGCGTCGTGTAGTAGCATGAGGGACTCCGGATAATGGCCAAGGGGCTATTGAGAACAGAGCCGCCAACAGTCTTTTCCTGTTCAATTTGACTGGTGATCACCAGACCAGATCCTATAGATGTTGTTATGACTCTATAAGGGCTGAGCCAAAAGTAGGACTGCGCCATAAGCATAAGTGATCGGGTTATTAACTGTCACAATGAATGGCAAAACATTTCATCTAAATGTATTAGATCATGTATTGATACTATACCCTCTGAAAAGAAGATTCTGAGAACTCTGAAAAAGAGGAATCTTTACTCAACCAATACAGAACTACGGTGTTCCAAGAAACTGAAGATTTCAGCGAGGTTTGCATCGCTGGAAATCTGACGGTTGCACCTGCAACGGTTGCAAACGTCTGTATCCGCCCCTGCCTAGCCTTTTATCTGATGATCTTACAAAGCATGAACTCAGGCGAATGAAGTTCAACACATTTAAAGTTTGTGAAGAGGTTTCTAATCGAATTGAGGAGTCTGTTGCACCTCATAGATATCTGAAATTATTTGTAACCCCTGAACATGAGGAACTGTTTTTGGGGATAAAGAATACCTGAGGCGATATGATGACGGAAAAGACAAAAAATGGCTGTTCCTGGTTACCAATTCTATACTATAAAGTGATACCTAATAAAGTCATACCTGCGATATGATAAAAAAAGAAAGCTAAATATTGTGATTGTGATTTGTTGTAGTAAGGGACTGGTCAGTAATTTGTCAGGGGGGAAGACATCTAGAAAGGGGAACCAGAAATCTAAGCACTAAGGAGGAGGATGAATAATAAGGACAGGGGTGGCGCTAGAGTCCATAACATCATGCTCCGAAAAATCTTGAAGACCTTAAGTGCCGATGATTTGAACACTATTATCGACGAAAATTTAAAATGCACTGCAGCTCCACAAGTAGAGCAATTCGAGGAAGGAGTCCGAGTCTCGAAAAATGGTGCACAAAGACGTTATAAAGAAAATAAAACCTGTCAATATTATTTCTCTTATTCATAAGCGGAGGAACTAGTGCAGTAGATTTAAGTCTAACGATCCTTATCGTCATTTCTTATCAAGGGTAAACAGAGAGAAGGGCCGGGTGCAACGACTCCGCAAAATTTGCAATACCACACTTTCTCCATCTTAGGGAAACTCCCCTTTTGGATAGTGTTTCCATTAAAAATATTTGCCTGCGAACCATCGGCGATGCTTCAGCGATGCATCGCAGGTACCTTCCGATTATATGGAAACATGTCTACCATTATCTGGAAAACAGCCCTTAATTACTCAAAGCCTCATTTCAGCATAAATGAAATCAATTCTGATGAAAGATTGGAAGCATATTATCAGGCTTTTGACAATGAATGCAAAAGATAGATTCATTGCATTAGCATTTAATTTTAGTTAATTTTCTCATTTCAATATTGAAGTGGCTGTTTGAAGTTGAGCTAGAAAATCTACATTCTATCAAACTATACTCATAAATGAACTAGATAGTGACTTCAAATAACAGCCTCAGTCTTCGGCAAATCAGGGTGCCGACACTCTTCGGCCATTTTCAAATTTGGCTGAATATTTTCAATGAAGGAGCAAACATTTTCTTGCTAGGTGCTGGAAGGAAGAAAAAAGTTTTTACATAGAGCTGGGAAAGACTACAAAAACTCCATCAATTTACCACGAACCTGAAAACTGATGGAAAATTAAAAGCCAATTAAGAAAAAATTGATCTTGAAGCCTTGTTTTAAAGTGTATTTTTGGAAAAAGATACAGAGGCTTTCCATTAACAAATGGACCCTTTCCCTGTTAACTTGGAGAAGAAACAGCCTCGGCACTTTTTACTTTGATTTTCGCAAGTTAGTTGCTCCTAGCTATAAGCAAGGAGGTGGGGTCAGGGAGACTGCAGCTCCTCCCAAGTTGGCCAGAAATCCGTTTGACTCGAGCCAATTTTCTGAAAGAGAAATAGGAAATTCGGGCAGAAAGTTTACATAGAGTTTGCTGCCCCCTACGCCTTCCTACGCCCAAGTTCCTGCAAAACTAGATACAATGCTAACGTTGTCTATTTATAGGTATTTGTAAAACTTTTCAATAAAAAAAACATTAATATGCAAGTAATATTATCTTGGAAGTGACATTTGGCTCTCAACCAATGAAAAAATCCGATATTGCCTTGTAAATTGTCTTTCTAAGTATTTCTAAGTGACCTACACGCTGCAGATTCAGGAACATCTTAAAAACAATTCAGCCTCAACATTTGAGAAAAATTGAGAACAGCCAGTCTAAACTTCAATTTTACTGGTTCTTATTTAAAAAGAGTGTATATGAATGACTTCCACCACCTTCCCATAAGTAATTATTGTCGCATCTCTAAATAAAAGGTTTCAGGATGGCAGGAAATCTGATATTTGCTAACGCGCATGAGCTGTTCTTCTCCGAACTCAGCTGTCTCACTACCTCAGGTTTAAGACGCTCTCTCTGTATATCTATGGAATCTCTAGATAATCAAGTATTTGTTGCTGGTTATTTGCAAACTCTTTTCATCATGAAATCCATTTCCATAGCAAAAGACGCGTATAGGATTTTAACATTCTATACACATCAAAGACTAATTTATGTGCTGTCAACCGAATCTCTATGCAATGATTGCGGCGTTTTCCACGTTCTGCAGCGAAAGAATCTGGAGGATAGTCATATACAGTTAGAATATTGTTTAGAAAGGTCTTTCAGCAGAATACTTGGCTCTCCATTTTGTAATCCACAAGATTTCCTCAATACTTGTGCTTAAATGAATTAGTTAGATCCAGATTGTTCTCCCCTATGACCCAACTCATCTTCATCAGCGAACTAGCAAAGTAAGCACACAAGAAACTTGAAAAATAGAAATGTTACCAAGATAAACTAAGTATTATTAGCATTTTCGAAGTAGAATTGGCTCTCTAGAACTGAGCAGGTAGGCTTGTTTTGAAACTTCGTTCGCGTTATATTCCAAATACTTCGCAGAGGAGTGCGCATCACCCGTGAAAAGACACTTTGCTTTCGAGAAAAAAACTCATCATAATGAACTTTGTCAGATCCACTTGTAATTTTCTCGATTTGCAAACGAGTTTGATAGAAAATGCTGTTATTTCTTCATGTACCATAAAATGAAAAAATCAACAGGCCAAAACAACGGTGAAATCCGCTAGTGAGAGTTTTAAAGTTAAATTATCTGCCAAAGAAGTATTGTCAAACATCATGAAAATTAATTCAAAGTGTTGATGAAAGAATGAACTAGGCAAATCTACCTGCTATTTTTGATTAATGGTTTAGTTTGACCTGCGCAAGCACGGAAGTAAACAATACAGCAAATGTTACGTATAATTTCTATGTTAATATGGTATCATATAGTAAGAACTGAATAATCACTTCTTCAAATTGAGACAGACTACCTGATTGGAGCTGATCTTAATTGTCGCAATTCAATATTAATATAAGCTTTCAATCATAATTCGTCCTGTTTCTACTGATGAAGCCAGTTTTTCTTTCTCAGGGATGAATTCTGACAAAAAGGGATGACTTCCGATCAGTTAGACAAGGCATTTTTCACTTCAAATGTTCGATATTCATACATCGAAATCGGTCGTATTTCATGTTCGACCTAGAGATCCGACGAATCCCGATGAACGGGATGAATGATGATATACGAAAACCAGCTTTAAGTTGCATCAGAGTAAAAGCATGGATTTGCATTTCTTAAAGTTAACTTTTCTTTCTTCTAGGGGACCTTATCCAGCTATCATTTGATCGGCCACTCAACCACCCTTATGCTATCGCAGTGTATGGGAACTACATTTACTGGACAGACCGCAAACGTCAAAGTTTGATGAGAGCTAAGAAAAATAGTACCAGTGATGTAGAAGATATATGGAAGTTTGCTGGTAGGGTGCGTGACATTCGCGCGTTTGTACCCGACCATCAAAGAGGTAACTATACGCTTGCTTAATTATTGGCTATTGCAGTTTCACCTTAATAGCAAAACTTGAAGATTATTGTAATGCAAAACCACAATATTGCTCAAAGCCACAATATTGCTTTTAGCTTGCAAGACATGGTTTCAATTCTTATCTTCAATTGTTAAATCAACTCCTGCTTGTCAGACCAGGGGATACCGTGAGGGTGTTTCCCGGCTATTATCCAAGTAGAGAATATTATGGAGCAGTGGAGAAGTTTGAGAATGCCAGAGGAAAAAATGGGCAAATCTGCTCGGCAGAAATTAGTTTCCAGGTAGACTTTTCAAAGTATGGAAGAGCGGGAAGGACACTTCACGTGATTCATAGTTGGCATCCATTCTCAAAATTTCTAACAATATTATGTAGTGAAAGAACAAAAGGAAGATGCCTCTCCTTTCATCTCCATATCTAGAAAGCTGCCTCATAGGAATCTCTCTTAGGATTTTCTTCAAACAAAGATAGATGGAAATTAAACGATACCTTTTGCTTTCAGACTTTTTAACCCATCAAAGGAAAAGTATAGAATACATTTTGTTCACTGCCAGCAGTCTAATGTAGGGAACAATTACTGCCTTTTTTCACTCAAAGTGTGAATCAACATGCGTAAAATAAGGAATTGTTCTAAGATGTTTCGTTAGGCTGCCAGGTTTTTTCTACGATAGTATTTCGCGTTTTACTTGATAGCAACTATGTGCCGACCGCGATTATAATGCCCAAAACGAGACTGCTTTGCAGCACACTGGCGCGGCTGATAAGTTGAAAGTGTACAGCTTATTTACTGACTCTTTTCCTTGCTCATCGACCAACAAAGTTCTTTAGATTCTGTATTCTCTTGGCTGAAGTTAGAGGTAAGAGATTCACCGGTTAGTTCATGATGTAGCCAATTTCATAACAAAAAAGAAGAGATAAGCGGTGATTTCTAACTCCTACACAGAAGTTTCTCTTGGCAATGAAAGTAGATCTTGGGGCTTCCGTGCAATAATAAATGGCATTACTGAACTGTAAGCTGTAAGGGAATAGCCATGTTCAAAGAAGTATTTATCTGATATCCATGGTATTCACTGACTACCTAGCAAACCTTGACTGTCCGCCACTATTGTCAGTTCATCGTAAAGTGATTGTTCACTCATATACCATATCAAAAACACAGGCTGGTTTATCTCAGTGCTCTCTTTGTTCTAATGCAGGGGTCTTAACCTTGCAGCCCGCAGAGCAATATTTTGCGGTCCTCACCTGAAAAGTAAATATAGTACTTGTGTGGCTCGCAGGGAGAAGTAGTCCTTGGAAAGATCTTTTACCCAGCTTGTATCCTTTTCCTTCGTCAGATATAGATTAAGACACACTAGTCTCATGCACTCCATAGCTGGTAGATATCAGTCCCTACTTCACAATAGTAAAGACACGAGGATATTTTTTAGCGATGAGTGTCAGGTCTCTAATGCGACCCCAGAATCATTGCCGAAGGGACATGGGACATTCGTTCTAAATTTTACAAAATATGATAAAAACTAGGTGAAAGGATCAGTTTTCTTTCTCAACATGAAGATCAGGTATGAAGAAAATACATTTTACTTTGCAAAAAGACATTTTCCGACATTTTATAGGGTTTTGTGTTGCTTCTTTTCTAGGAGCAAACCACCAGACCACATTTTTGAATGTAATTTCTATGGTTAGACTATTTAGGCACAACACTGTTTATCATTTGGCGCATATCTGTGGAATTCAAGAGCTTCCAACTCTGAATTGGCTACATCTGTGCCCTCCCCAAAAATCAATCTCGCTGTCTAAGGATCTACATTATTTGATGAAAATTTGAACTAAGTTTATGAAAACAATCCATATATAGCGTTCTCTACCATTTTGGAACCCTAGTTTTACAAACTTTCTTTGGGCCCTATCCTACTAGAGTCTAGAGCAACTAATATGGATGATATAATGTCTACAGTTTTTGGTAACCAATGAGCAGATATCAGCAACAACTAAAACGGCCTACCAACTTATTGCGATTTTATTTTTAAAGACAGTCTTCGCAGTTCCCTTTTTGGGAGCCTGCCCTCGCCGTTCACAATTGCCTCCTGCGCCCCTGATCCGTGCTTTGGTAGGTGTAGTTTGCGAAGTCAATCCCCTTGCTACATTATCTTGTAATGTTAAAGCATTCTTTTACAAACTTGTAGAAGCAACAGGCTTAGAGAAAAGGCACGGCGTGGCTCAAATGTGTGCAAAGAGATTGATCGTGTTTTTTTTAATTACTTCTAAATCCAGTCACTAGCTGGAGCATATGTTTAGTATCCAACAATCTTGGAACTCAAGATGAAAAGTCAACAGATAAAAGTCTTTGCTTTCTTACATCATGCTAACGTATAACTTGCATATAATGAATATTCCAAAAATGCATTTGTCTTCTGAGCAAACGTTTTGACCAACATCATCATCAGTACTGATAAGGACTTTAATCGAATCGTGTGCTCGAAGGACAAATGTATTTTTGGATTATTCCTTCTATGCATAGATGTTTTCGCACTTTTCTTCTGAGTATACATTGTTGGTTACATAGGTGCTTGTATAGCTGGTAGCTGGAAATTTTGATATATTCAACATGTACAGATGTTATTAAAATATTCTCTCTCGGCAATTATCACAAATATTCCATCTTTGTGATGATTTCGTTAAGTTCTCTGTTTAAAGCTGTTATGATAATTGACTCTAAAAGTAGGAAACCCATTTCTGATAGTATCTGAATCAGCAACAAATTTTTCTAATGTCAATTTTGTTAGGATTTATATGCATAAAGGTTCCCCATTCCTCTTTTCCATATGAGTTATGACATTAATTTATTGTAGGAAATAATAGTTGTTCTTTTGGAAATGGTGGTTGCGAGCAATTGTGCCTTGCTACATCCAATCTCTCACATCGGTAATATTTTCCATAGCTTATATATCATGCATAAATGCCTTTCAATACTTATATCATAAAATCACAAATTGCATGCTATCTATTTACAATTATTACCAACATTCCTGGGACACTTCGCACTCTTTTTTGTTCTGCACTTACATTCAGCCCCCACCTCATAACAAAATGTTTTTATTGGGGGAAGTATGCTAGGTAATGAAAATAGTTCACTCCTCTATTGAAGTTAAGTGTCCCATGAGCAGGAAAACATCGTTCTCGGATATGGTGTGTAAGACAAAAGGGTGATAGCGCGAAGAGAACTATGCTTCTTCATCATGCTTTGTAAGTGTCCCAAGGACTTATGGTGACTATTGTAGCTTAACATCCATTTAGTCTATTACTTTTCATCCAATTTCTTAAATTGCAGTTGCAGAAAACTGTAAGTTGACACAAATCGGATTATTTGTCAAATTAATACTTAAAAGGGTGCAATTGCTAAGAACAATTGCTGCAGTATTTGGCTTAAGTAGAACATTAAAGTACGTTCTGCTAGTATGAAATGGCTGGCAAATCTTATGTAGAGGCATAGCAAAAGATCTCTGCTACTTGTCAACTTCAGCGATACACCTGAAAAGGTAGCTTTAATCTTAAAGTAAGAAATTGCTGATTTTGCTAGAAAAAGTTTCGTGGATGAAGGGCTTACTCTCCTTATGCTACAGATAGTTTTTGAAAATTTTAAGGAGCAGAAATTGTAACTTGATATTCACTGGATACTGTTTTCCCTCTGCCATGAACTGATATTTTGGTATGCCTAGCAATCAATACCTCAGAGTCTGAGGCGATAAGCTACCACGGTGTACCTAATTCAAGTTCCTAAATAAGTTCCCCAAGTTAAGTATTTTTACTGTACCATTGGAGTCTAGATTTAATCATATCAAAGCCTCATGGAAGAGTTTATCGAAAATAATGATATGTTCTATAAATACAACAATAATTGCTGCTTTGGCTACCATTATGAAAGATCGTTCAAGAGAAGAAAATGTGTAATTGAGACTAAGAACAAAGTAAAAGTCTTGTATATCTTCTACTGTGAAATCTCTCTCTAAAGTATTTTACAAAATCACTCGTTTCTGCATACTTTTTATGGGATACTTTAGATCTAGACTGTAAACTAAATAATGCTACAGTGTTAAGTTTAATTTAAAGTGTGTGAGAACTAGCAGTGATTCTTGCAAGGAAAGACTTAACTGGTCGATAAGGTGTCACTTAATTGTCATCAGAGATTTAACTTTCTTTTCGAAATGTATTTTGTGCGTTAATTTCAGATATGCAGGTAATTTTTCTCGCACATGTCACATTTTGGGGATACATATGACTCGTTATGTTATCAAAAGCAAACCATGTTGTTCCCCGTCCATCTTTCTCTATGCGCAGAGAGCACCTAGGGCTTTCATTCTTCATTTGGCCACTTCCTATAAGCTCACAGCTTTATCTTATACGATTTCCATTATCTCCGCCTCTTGAGCAAGCCTTTAAAATCACTTATGCAATTCTAATCCCTCTTGGTTTCTTTTTCTTTATTGTGTCCTTGTCATCTAGTCAGATATTTACCACCTCATAATTTTTAATTAGCTTTAGCTAAACGTGTTTCATTGTTTGTTTTATATATGTACTCTGTAATGTGGTAAAGTATTTCCGATGAAGCATTAGCGAAACGTCAGAAGTTGCTTTTTTCTTGAGAAGATGTTTAACTGTTAAGAAAGCCACATTCACGTTCATGCATACTTTAGCAGTTTTCAGCTTTTTCTTTTCCATTTAGTGCACAAGACTATAATCCAGTTTCTCTTTTTTTAAGTTGTATTTGCACCAGTGGAGATCTAGAAAACGATGGGAAGACCTGCAGAAAAGCTAAAAGTTTTGCTCTCTTTGCGAAAAGAAATGAAATTTTGACTCTGCATTTGGATAAGTTCAATGTTGTTGCACCTCCATACAACTCAATAAGAGCATTTAGCAACGTTATTGGAGTTGATTTCGATTTCGCAACCAAACGGATCTTTTTCTCTGATATCTCCACTAATGAGGTTGGAATGATACATTTAAATGGAAGCGATAAAAGGATACTTGCCTCTGGTAAGCTTGTGCATAGATTGTTCCCTTTATGTAGCACATCATGCCTCATTTGGCATCTTCCATTGACGTTTTCTATCCAAATATTTATAGAAAATGATGTTGTAGGTGGAAATCGCAACGTTTTGATAAATTTTAAAAAGGATCGACGACAAAGAGAGTCCACATATTTCTTGATTTTAGAAATATTGAAGAATGATCTTGTGTTTCCACTATTCCATGACTAAGACTATTCCATAACATATATAACTATTCCAATTTAACAAACTAAAGGGTTTGACTTAAACGGTGTAACTTTACGATGTGAATTCAAACTGTGTGACTTAAATGTTTCGAGGCATGCTTGAGTCATCTTTAGTTTTGGGATATTGTGAGTGGGTGCAAATAAATCCATTAGATGCATCAACAAATCAAAGTGATAGACCCAATCTAAACTTCCAGCAATCTTCCTTCTTCATTGTTTTCTTCTAATTTTCATATTAGTTATTCCATGGTGGTACTTTTTATACTCCCTCCCTCCCTCCCTCCCTCCCTCCCTCTCTCTCTCTCTCTCTCTCTCTCGCTCTCGCTCTCGCTCTCGCTCTCGCTCTCGCTCTCTCTCTTTATTCGTCTTCTTTTGTTCTCTTTTATAGTCCGTCCTTTGTTACTTATCATGTGATATTTTTATCCTCTATAGTGTTCCCTTCCACGTCCATTCCCACTTTGGGTTTCCCTCCACGTTGATTGTTACCACGTGCTCTGTGATCCATCATATTATCCTCATACTGAAGATGACCCAGGCATAAATCGAAAAGCTCAGGTCGCACCGTTTAAGTCACACCCTTTAAGTTACAAAGTTCAAGTCACACGGTCTAGTTGTTAAATTGAAGTAGTTATATCTATTATGGAATAGCCTTTGTCAGGGACGGCGCTAGAAAAAAATCACGGGGGGTGTCAGGTTTCGAGCTGCCAAGTAAGAAATGTGAACTCAAATTTTATAAACTACAGTTGTCTTTTCAATTGCTATAAAGCAAATTTTTTTAAGATGGTAGGTTATCGATAGAAAATCACACTTCATGCACGAAGACGTCAACTACTAAGAGATACATTTGGGGATAAAAGTTTCTAAAATAACTTGCTCTAGAACGTCAGAGAATGGTTAAGCTCAATGACCTTGTGCGTAGAAGGAAAACGTTTTTTCATCATTAATCTTCATTCTACAATGGGATGTATGACCCGTCCTCCAATCTATATTGCACGAATATGGAAGACAAAAAGCTTTGATCTTGGAAGTAGAAATTTCATCGTGAGTGAGTCTAATCAGACAAATGCGAAAACGATGGAAAAGACATAAGTATCCAATTAGTTGAGAGAAAGTTTGTGGTTTGGGTGCTTACCGCCAGAAAAAATTTCTAAAACAACTCTCTCCAGAATATCAGAAAATGCCCTTCTGCACAGTAGGAAAGCAGTTTTATTTCATTGATCTTCATCCTGGGATGGAAAATATTATCCCACTCTCCAATCTGCACAAATGTGAAGAAACTCAAAACTCTTATCTTTAAAGAAGAAATCTTATATTGAAAGAGTGTGCTCAGACTAATGCTGAAGTGATGGAAAAATGTTCTGAGCCAAATTCTGATACTCCTAAAAAACTTTGTTCCCATGGCTATATGCTTTTAGCTGCAGTGTGCTATTCTGTTGTCAAGTTGTAAAGAAAGCTACTAACGTGTGTGCGTGTTGCGAAAAGGAAAGGAAGCATAATTGGGTATCTCTTAGATACGCCTGCACGAGATAGATACACTTCACAAATAATGTAAATTCACATCTTCTTTGTATCTTTGTAACCCACGCAATTAGTGACCTTCTCTAGCAACTGTGGCTTCGATGTAGGCCATTTAAACACAAAATTTGACTGGTGTGCCATACTTTAGGCATAACTCATCTAAACCATCCACACTTTGTCTGCCGAGTGGACAGCTGAAAATCTCTAATATGCCGAGTAAATTCATGATTTCCAGTCAGTCGGTGGAGAGAGGGGGATTTCACACCCCTACACCCCTAGTAACGTCGCCCCTGGTCTTTGTCATGGAATAGTAAAAACACTGGATGAGTCGTTAATAATGCTAGGATCAAGAAATATATAGGCTCTCATTGTTGTCGTTCTTATTTTACAAATTATGTATAGCATTATGAGCATGGGTAAAAGTGTTGATGCGCCTAAAGAAGTAGTGCATAACTTACTGTGGGCTCTATTCACTCCTAGCATCCATTGATGCCTCGTATGACTTTCAAATTTTTATAAAAACACAAATATACTTGGTGTATCTGCCAATTCAATTATTTCTAAGGCTCTTCAGGAGGGTGGCTTCTATACGCTCAATTAGCGTAGTTATATCGAAGCTTCAATTGATTGTAACAGCTGAACTTGCTTGTACTTGACCAATTATATATTTTTGATTTTGCTAATAATTTTCATTTTAGGCTTGCGTACTCCTGATGGTATAGCATATGACTGGCTAGCCCGAAAAATATACTGGACAGATGCACAGGAAAATACTATTAGCAGAGTTGGTATTTCACACAACACAACAATTGAGGTTGTATTGGCGGAAGGGTTAGATGAGCCTAGGGCGATAGTGCTTAGCCCTTGTGATAGGTGAGATGTAATTTTCATCATTGAATTTTTGTATTGAAAACTCCCCTGCTTTATCATATTTTATTACTCTGCTTTATCATAGGGTTGTGGCCTCTAGCGGAATCAACATAATATTTACGATGCTCTGGAAATCATTTTGAGATGGAGGATGTTTTATTTTGTTCAACTTAATAGAGCATTTATCTTATGATGTAAGCTTGAAAAGCATCATAAGAGTAGCAGTAGCAAAACTTCAGTGCTAAGTTTTTTCGGTGCTGTATAGTAGAAGGCTGAAGACATATATCTACACTTGAATACAAAAGAGTATCTTAGTGTATTTCAAAACTCTTATTCAAGAGGACACGAATATACTGGGGCCGAACAAGTAAAGAAAGTATTTTTATCGGCTAGTATGGCCTACCTCATGCACACATCAACCAAGTGCACGTTATAATTATAGCTGCACGACAGGATAGCCATGATTGGACAGTGGTAAATCTGCAATGGTTTACAGCAGAATGCTGAGCAAAATTATCCGGTAGTTTTTCCCACATATTACAGTAATCACCTTAATGCAGCCAATTGTACAATTTATACTGCAAGAAAGCTAATCCTGGCTTTAGAGAAAAACTTTCTGAAAGCACATTTCAACGTATGCTCTAGATATCAAGGTACAGGTAAGCTGACTGGAAAATATTTCCCGGGACAAATTTAACAGTCCTACTTATTGTGCGCAATGACATCGAATGCTGATCTCTAAAGAGCAGAATCATTCCTCTTTCTCATCCTTGTAGTACCGCAAACCCAACTATTTGGAGTAATGAAATGTTGTCAATTGCACCCAAGTTATATATTTTATTGTTTTTATATTAATTGATATTAGCCACTTTTTCGGTGCCTACTATCGTAAATTCCCACCTAGCCTTCACCCACATGGTGTCCGGAAATATGAGTTTTATTGTCTGTTCATGGTTTACTTTATTTTTGAGTGGAACATTTTAGGCCTATTTTCCCACGGGAAAATGCGTTTGAGCACTCAAGTTCTTAATTAGGTCTCCTATACTGGACCAGATTACATGGTCATACAGAAATGAAAGTTAATAGCAGAAAAACCAAAGTGATGTTAAGAATGGCAATACACAGGAAGTCTTACGCATTGTAGTAATAATTGCTCTGAGCAGCTTTTGTGTATGCTTGTACACTTGTTTTGCGCTTAATTATCACGATGGTAATGCATGATTTTCGGACCGAACTATACCGTCCCTCGTTTTCGTTTTATATTTTTTCCTAAATGTTCTTAATTACAAAAGACTGATTCATTGATGGATAGACTGTGATCAAAACATTCTGATGCAGTGTAAAATCATATTAGTTAGACATTGCTCTAGTGTCTGAAATAGAAGGGGGAGGCAATAGAATGGGATTGTTCACATCGGCCAATTCTTAATAGAAAGGGGGTGTGAATAGAATATGATGCTCTTGTCGGCTAGTTTTCAATAAAAAGAGAGTGCTTAATGTAGGGGGTATGCATGTCGGCAGTTTTTCAATAGAAAAGGAGTGCTAAGAGAAGGCGGTTCATGCTGGTAAATTGTTCTTTTAAAAGGTGATGTAATTTTCTACGTGTTCTGATCATGATAGATTTGTAAAATTTTGTAAAAGGGGCGAGCTTTAATAAGCAACGGGGAAAGGAAAGTTCTCCTGAAATTAATAGACGGGGGGGCCATCTATTAGAGACACCAGAATATTTGAGCTGCCAGCTCACTAAGGAGGTCGCGAATCAGGCAATCACTTTCAACTTCACTTTGCAAAAAGAACGGATACTCCGCTATGTCAAAGGGTACTCTTTGCGTGGACGCATGCGCAATATGAAACCGAGCTTCACTTGTTCAGCATCCTTCATAAATACGCCGATATATGGGATATTTTGAATATCATAGAGGAAAACGTTACCACGTCACAGTAAAAGCGTTTCAAATGAAAATAATCAATTATTTGCTCACCAATAAATTGTAGCAATAAAGCAAGTCGGAACCATTGTTGCAGTTTCTATCTGATTCCTACTAGCAAGATTTCTGTATGCACAGAACTGTACTGTGACTTTTCACTAGTTGCTACAAAAGCAAACTAATAATTTGATATCTAGTAGCTTCTGATATGTGATATCCGCTAATGTAGCATTTTTTATGTAGAAAACAATAGCTGTCAAAGTAGAAAATCGGCAGTATAAATGGGCCAGGAAAGGTAAACTGCTATCCAAATTCGTAGCGTGCAAATTGAATTTTTCTCATTTTATTTGTGCATATCCTGCATCCCCTTCCTAACTAAACGTCGAATCTGAAACGAGGTCTACCTAGCTCTGTTGCTCTCCGATTTTCCACAAAATAACAAAGACACTGCACTGAGTCTCCCTTCTGTCTTATCTCTATTCTGTGTCTCAATATAGGCTACTATTGTATTTTCTCTTGTTCAAATGCATGTGAATTCATTTATTTTAAAGGGCTCTTTACTGGAGCGATTGGGGTGAGAAGCCATATATCAAAAGAGCTACAATAGATGGTGTAAAGCCTGTTATGGTTGTCGAAAGTGGCTTGGGATGGCCTAATGGCTTGTCTTTGGACTATTCTGAGAGCCGTATCTATTGGGCAGATGCGCTTACTGACAGGTAATGATATTTATCTTAGAGTAAAGTTTAAGTGCATTTTTATTTTCGAGTATTTGATGCAAATCCCTTCAATCTCCAAGGAAATACGTATAATATAGGAGGATTCTCCACAATGCAATCTATAAAATAACGGCACCGAATTTGTGATTTTGTGAAGTAGCTAGAGCAAAACGAATGATAAGTCAGACTTCTAATCGTCTAACATTGCAACAGAACTCCTCTAATTGAAGTGAGACTAAAATGAAATTTGTATAGGTTCTTGAGTTCTTCTGGGATAGGTGGGTTCCCAACAATCTTCCCTAGTCGGTCCAAGCTAGGAGTCAAATGTAAATAGTTATTGCTCATCTTCTTCATCCTTAGTAATTTCTCTTATTATTGCTATCGCATCTTTGCTGCTTGTCTTGTCCCTCTTTGAACTGTGCATTTAGGTATAACTTCAAATTATAGGTTCCATGGATAAAAGAACTGGATAGGTCTTTCTAGATGTGATTTTACAGCACTTAGTCTGACAGCTAGTACAACACGATTTCTACCCGAAACATAACACTCTATATTCCAAGTCTTCCATAAGCCTCTACTTTTTTGCTTCATATTTACGCACAACGACATCTTTTGGCACAGCTTTTATATCCATTGATTTATGAGTCAAGCTGTATTTTCCCCATAAGCCATTGCACTCGGTGCTAATGTTGGGAGCTGAATTTTATCTTCATAATAGTAAAATGGACCAATGCTGAATGCCTAGCAATACACGCTGCACTTCTTTGACCGTTAGCTTTGCTCCTTTTGTAACTCTGTAACTATGTCAACAAGGTGCTTAAGCATACCTATCCACCATGGAGCTCGGGTTAAGTTATATCACCATACAGCTCAATGATGTGCTACAAAATTTTATATCGGAATTAACATCGTCATCGGCAATACGGTGCGAAAATTATCTGATTCATCTGATTCCGATATCGTGTAAACAGGATCTTTGTTACCAAAAAGACAGCCAATTAGAGTCTGCAAAGATTTCAGATTGGGAGGTCTCTGTTCAATCAGTGGCAGTGCGTCTATTGGAGCAGGTGGGCAGTACTCCACCAAGGATTTTCAGGAAACAGTTTTCTTCATGAAGGAATTCATTCATTTAGACATTCAACAAGATACAGCAGCATTGACTTCCCCATTACTTACACTCACTCTACCTTGTGAATTTTACACAAAGATGTAAATTCATGTCTCTATTGAGCTTTGTTATGGCACGGTATGCTCCAAACGATAAGAGATCTTGCCAACCATATAATATGACCTGTTTGCATTTCACATTCTTTCGGTTCATATTCCAGTTTGCCCCACTAAATGCAACTCAACTCTGAAAATTGATTAAGATAGGAATCTTAGCACAATGGTCATTGAAGTCTTGCTGACAATTAATTGGTTAAAATCTAGTGTGAGTCAACATGACGTTGGAAAAACAAGGCACTAAGCACATAGTACACAGATGTGCAAATATTGGAAAAAAGTCAGTATCTCTGGTAAAAATATCTACCTGCGGCATGTCGAGAGCTTGTTGGAAGAAGAATTTCAAGCTCTATAAGATGGTAAAAGAGAACAAATGATTAAAAATTTGAGTTTGGGGGTCTAGGCCAAAATCATCATTCTTGGGCCATTTGGTCAATAACCGTTATTGTTTAGAATTGATTGAGATGACTTAAGAAATGAAGTATTATGCTCTTTGCAATCAAAAAATAAAAAATTAGAAAATGTGATTTTTTGGACTAGGCCCAACTTTCCATATTTGGACGCATAGGCCAAAAATCACTTTTGCAATTTTTCAGGTAAAAATAATTGCCTGACACCACTTTAGGGCTTTTCAGAAGCTAAAGTATTAGCTCGCAACAAAGAAAAATTGAGCTAAAGTTTACTTTCAGAGATCTGGATTACTGCTATCATTTTTGGGCACTTTGTTACAAAAGCTGTTTTTTTCAAAATTTCCTAGCTGGAGGCGGGCACTGGCTGTGTTTGCGACCTTCTATGATGCACAATTTTATACACTTCTCGAACAGCTAGAAAATGTCATTTCTGACGAACTAGGTCCAAAGCACCATGTTTTGGTGCATTGATCAACATTGATTAACTTTGACATATTTCAGCTCAAATTGGTCACCTGAGACTAAATGAGAGATTGCGAAAAGGTTTTAACCAATCCTAGATAATCACTTGGAAGTGAGATATGCGAAACAAATTACATGCAACTCAACACCCAAATTGCCCATTCTAGTGTATGCAACAGACATAAGAAACATCGGCAAGCAGTTTGTCTCAGTAATATGCAACTATCTGGAGAAGCGTTTCATTAACTGAAGATTGAATGTTACAGGCAACACTTGGTTTTTCCAACTAGGTCTGATATCATCACCAGTAAGGATTACAGATGCATAAAATTTTGAAGATAGTGTTGCAGTTTCAGGATTAATTATGCGGACCATGTCCTTTTCTCATAAAAAAAGTAGATGAAACTCTTAGATGTAACTTTTATTGTGGTTTTGCACTGGATCAAGGCATCCTTTAATTTGTAGATGTTATACAAATTGATTACTTATTTATGAAAACTAAATGTGATTCTCTGAAGTATTTACATTGTAGTAGTGTGGCTCTAGGCATACATGCTAGAGCTACAATTGGTATGCATACCCAGAAAAAATTAATCAAAGCCACACAAAAAATATCCTTTAGGTGTAAGTTATTGGTGGGCTTACGTATCAGCTGTGAAAATCATGCAAATATCATAGTCAACATTACATTTTCAATCAATTTTTCTATGTTTTTGACAAATTCAGGCAGACGTTTGCAATATATTCCAAGAAAATTGGATATTCTAATTTTATAAAGTTTAAACCCCAAGTTTCTATATTTTTTGTGGAAAAAGTTCTGCTCTAATTTTTTTTGGATCTAAGGGAGATTTACTTGAAATTGTGTTATTACTTTGAAATCCCCTATTTACCACTATGGATAATCATAATGTTGGCTGAAAAAAGTTGATTTTTTCTTCCAAGTATAATACTTATTGTATTTAGTAGAAAATGGTAGGCTTAATGTGTTACAAGATATCTAGAGATATTTAATTATTGCTTAAAATATAGAGTTTTTCTGAAAACGCTGACAAATGTTTTAACTTGAATTTTCAAATATTTACGATACGGACGTATGGAGCAGTGCTCAACTTCATCAAGCCACAAAATCCGGAAAAATTGAGCTTTTGATCTGATTCGTTTGTTGATCTAGTTAGGCTTTCTAAGTTCATCATACTACATTTTGATTCGATACTTAACACTTCAAAAATGACTCTTTTCCACCCCTGGGCACACTGTGTGCTGCAGAGCCTCCTCCGCTTACAACCCGAAGTTACCAAATACCTCAAGTGAGCTGTTCACCGAAGACGGCCGAATGAACAAGCTTCCTCTCAGTAATCTTTCCAACTGTAAACAACTGACGATCCCCACCTTGCCCGTAAGTTAGAAAAATTTTGGAAGCTGAGCATATTATATTTAGTTACTACTGCTGTTAATTTCGAAGATTTATCATAATTTCAAGTGTACATGGAACATTTTTGTTTTCAGCTAAGGTGAATAAAGAAGCCTTCTGAAGTCAAAACCTTTTCCAGGAAAGTTTTTAGATCGTGAAAAAATTATGAAGCGTTGTACTACTGGGCCGAAAAGAACTTTCTTATAAGCTAAAATACGTGTAACGTACTTTTCTGCAGCTTACCTTTCTGATTTAAGAACTTTCACAAAACACGTTAGTACTTGATTGTGCAAATTGTTGTGCTGTTTGAAAGTTTATCACGCCAAAACTTTTTATGATACCTGCACAGCTGCATTGAAAAGTGACAATGATGAGGAAGTGAAATGATCCTTGAACTTTAGGAAACACACCTTCCAATTAGCAGATATGGAAAAAGTTTTGAAGATATTTGTGCATCCAAACTGGTAATAATATCAGCCCATTGATATTCCGTCATTCTTTCATCACCTCTCGCTATCTCATCTGTTTCAGAGCAGGCTTTGATGTCTCAAGAAGGACAGCATATCAATTGTTTGTGGCCTAACTTCATCAAACACTATTTAGATATTGAAAGTTTGAAATCAGAGTTTTAGTAGTCAGAGTTTCATGCAAGTTTCTCAAGAGTTCATTAACAATATCAAAGATTCATGAATGAAGACCGTGCCAAGTGTAGCTTACATCATCGAAACGAATATTCAAAAATTTTCCAGGAATATACTTTTCCAAGATACACAAAGCTCGTCAAAAATCGTTTTTGTCTATTGCCCGAACTTAAATTCGATGAAAAATGTTGCGCTTAAATTAGCTAAGCACAAGATTTTTCCTTCTTGTTAGCATCTCCATCCAGTGAATGTCACACCTATGCCCTTAGATTTTATAGACGTTGTGGCTCTTGGTAGAAGAAATGTGGTATGCAAAGTCTTGGAAAAGTCAGAAGCAGATGAATTATAACTTATTTTACTTCTTCCAGTTATTATTTTTATTATTGTTCCACCTTTTATAGCTTGAAGGAAATACGTGGTTTTCAATTCCAATTTACAACCCAATTTTTGAGTCAGTTGCATTTTCTGTCTGCTCAAGATCCAGCTCATTCGCCTTAGTAGTCAGGTAAATTTACCAAAAGACCTCAAACTAATTGCAAAATATTTACTTTCACCACTGTTATGTTGTCATGATCTTGACTGAAAACGTACCAAAAATCTAAATCCCATCAATACCTGGAGGGAAACATGGAAAAGTCAGGGGTCCAAATTAGATATAAGGATAATACACACCTGCGGAGGAGCTATTGCACAGCTTAGCTATCTTTTCATTTCTACGTGTGTATAGAATAAATATAAAGAAGAAAATTAGAAGTAAAGGATAGTCCCGGTAAAGCAGGTCAATGGAAACCTGGCCTCTACTAGTCGGTGGGAACAATATGGCCAGTGTTCTCACTTTTTTTCATGTAAAGTTCCTCGGATTTCCTTGAAAATTTCCTTAGATTGCTAAAAAATTTCCTTCGATGTTCTAAACCTTTTCTGTGTGCTTCAGAAAACCATTCTGAGAGCAGAAGGGAGTACTATGTTTTGAAACTTTTCACACTTAGCCAGCATTTTAAAGGAAATTGACAAGTGCAAACTTTATTGTCCACCTGTACTTCTAGGGCTCAAAGAAACTGTAGCTCTTTTTAAGCAAATGAATAAAACTACACTGCTTACTGAATAAGATAACTTGATAGCAATTCCAGCGTTTGTATAAATTCCTTAAGAATTATTTCCAGAAATTTTCCAAAACTTTTCCAAATTCAAATGACCAAATTTTCAAAACCATGAAATCATTTTCGTTTCCCTATGAAACCCCAGAGCAAAGAAAAACGCTATTTTTGTTGATACATTTTATAATGTTTTGGCGGATTGTGCTTTGTACTATAAATAGTAAAATAAATAAACATACAGTGTTTAACAAAAAGCTAAGCTTCATCCATTTTAGAATGTGGTTAGAATTTTTCCTAACAAAAATCCAAACCTTTTCCATAGCCATTTAAACAAAATACTCTCTTTTCCAAAACTTTTCAGGTGCTGGAAAATGGAATTTTCAATTTCCATAACTTTCCAATACCCATACGGACCCTGCACTTCCAAAGCTCTATGTTGAAGTTTATGATCAGAAATTCTGCTCTGAATTATGAACAGCACATTTTCTGAGAATTCTGCAGAATTCCCTAGATTCTCAAATTTGATGATATGGGGCACCACGAGAATCATAGTTAAGAATTTATCTTTATAGCATTACTGTAGACAATAAAGTCTCTACCATTACGGTGAATGAATTAGACCGACACTACCATTGGCAAATCCATATCCTAAAACGTTTTGGGACAAACTTGCACCATCCTCTGCTAATGAAAGGACAAATGTCAGGGTTAATGTGATTTAATTGGAGACAACAAAATAAAGATAAATGTGCTGGGTGTGCAGCCTTTTTGCTAGTTTTCTTATTTGCCAACAGTTTTACCTCCATACATGAACATTTTGTCCAGTACACGATTTTACTTGCTATTATACGCCCTGTGCTTCACCCTTTGATGGTTACACCCTCAGCGCTTTTATCTTTATTTGTTTTAACCACTTAGGCTCCATAAACTCTTTAAGTTTCTTAATTCTATAATAATGTGCAAGATTAACAATAAAGGATAACCTGATATAGTCAGCCTTTTGCAGAAAAAGTTAAGAAAACGTTGAAAAAGTCGCAGCCTCAATTTTGGGAAACTTTAAGAAAACTGAAGCTCAGGCAAAAAGTGGTTTTCTTTTTTAAAAGAGATTTATATAATACATTTTTCATTCACGACAAAGGAAATTAAACGTCTTTCAAGGAAACCAATGTGCCAACTGTGGCAAAGGATATCCCCTTTTGATGTTAGGATTCCCCGGGTCACATAGAATTTGGGAGGTGATAAATGGAACATCGTCATCATAATCGTCGTAGAATTCTTGGATGCACTCCTTTGGTGGCCTACTTTTTACTCGGTCAGGATTCCTTCATGCAAGAGCAGTCTTTAGAATCGTAGTAGAATTCAAACATTTTAATAGCTATTAGCTTTGCTGTACTAATGGCTCAGCTAGGTGACTTGCGTCCCTGCCATTGAACCTTTTAACTCATGATTCCCATTTTTCTAACCAACTAATTCTCATCTTAACTTCCTGTTCTAATTCTAACTTTATTCCTAGTTCTTCTTAACTAATTTACCACGAGAAGTGCACTTAAGTAATGCAGGAATGCTGATTTAAGATGCATGATCATTTTTGCTAACATTAATTAATCCTTATCAGCATAAAGTGCAATAGAAGAGTAATGCTAGTTTGTTCTATAATACCTAGTCTAGTCGTGTATGATGCAAGGGTAGATAATCTTTCATCCTTAAACAATAGAATGGAATGCTGTGTAATGCACAGTTCATTATTACGGGGTTTCGTATGATATGCCTAGCTTCACGAAATTACTACGTTTGTATTACTTATGTCCAACCTAACTTATTTCTAAATGACTAATATAGAATATAAGGATATAAACATATCCTTACATTTCCTGGAAGCTATAATAATTCTGTTGGCTCATTTCCAGTCGATCTCTCGAGGTATCTCACGAACATCTAATATGAGACAGCCCTCTCAACCTTTCGCACGCTTTTACAGTCCAGATATTTAGTATACCAATGTGATGCGAAGCAGACCTCTGCAGCCTTCTACAAGCACTGTGAGTCTAAATGCCAAATAACGAAATGTGAGACGTCTTAACACAAGATACAAGTACTTTCGCCAGCTAGTTTATCTGTCCTAATCGTCCATCTATAGCACCATTTTAACATGAACAAATTAGCAGTATGACAATATATTACCGTAACTCCTCGAATTAGTCCCCCCCCCCCACTCGGATAAGCCTCAAATTTTTAATAAGCATGTGTCTATACCTACTTGAGAGTCTGTTAGTGTTTTATAGAGCTAGAAAAAAAGCAGCCATCTAATTAACGAAGACTTGCTTGTCCTTTAAAAAATATGTGTGTGTGTTAAACTTGTTAAGAAACAAGAAATAGGCTACTAGTAGAAAAATTTCGACTGGAATATGACCAACTGCCAAGAAAATTTTTTAAGCCCCTTCGAATAAGCCTCTCCTCGAATAAGCCCCCTCGAAATAAGCCCTCCTTGAACAAGCCTTCCTGGAACAAGCCTCCCTTCGAATAACCCCCCTATGCAAAAATCGAAAATAAAATATGCCCCAGAGGGCTAATTTGAGGGTTTTTGTTAAATTAATGTCAAGAACTTTATGATGAGACCTTCATTAATTCACTTAGCATCTGATATCTAATGATCTTATACCATTTGAATTTACTTTTATGTGAAGAATTGAGTCAGCTCAACTCAATGGAGAAGACAGGAAAGTGATTATATCCGGTATTCCCCATGTGTTTGGTATTGCTGTTTTTGGGCAATATATCTATTGGACAGACTGGGTAACTCGGTCAGTGAAAAGAGCTGGAAAGTTCAGTGGTGGAAACCCGGTGGTTCTGATAGATTCTTTAGATGCACAGCCAATGGATATAAAAATTTTTTCTAGTGAAAGGCATAATTGTAAGTAAGAAACGTTTTTACTGTCATGATGCTCTTGTCTATGGTGTCATTACCAGAAATCAGGGACATTTTGCACCCGTAAACATTTATGCTCAGTTATTGTATCATTGTTGGCTCAGGCTTACGTTAAATCAGGCAGAGTTTTAAATGTGCTATTTTTCATGAATTTCTTAACTCTTTCCTTGTAGTTTGGATGTTTTATAAGTTTTAGGGTGTTAAGTGCTGGATTTCTTATAACAAATATCAATCAAATCTCATTTGAACAAGTGTAAACCCAAAATGGAGGTTTCTTACAAAATGTCGGAGAGGTGAGTGGTATTGAAAGAAGAATTAACAGCTGTAAACAAGGAAATTGCTACGAAATTGAGGATTTTAGCATCATTCTTGGAGCAAAAGTTCTTAATCTTTGTCTTATGTGGGAACTAAATTGGGAGGATTGTTGACACTGTCGATAGTGCAGTAAAAAGTCTTAAATAATAGGAAGAATTTTGAGATTTCGGGGGTAAAGAAAGTAGAGCAATTTTCTTGAAATGCAAGAAATGAGTAAAGATTTCAATAGGTAGAACGGAATTCTGTTAGTCATCGTGGGAACTGTGGATAATGGTATATTACGAACGAAAAAAAGACAATGTTTCAGCTTCATAGTTACTTGAGGGAAATCGATATCAGGAAGTGCATGTCTCACCTTGTTATACTTTTAAAACCTAATTATTTTCATCACACCATGCATTTATTAGAATTTCAACCATTTTTAAAGGGCAAGATTGTAGTTACCAGTCTCTCAGAAAGATGAAATATCCCTTATTTCTGGTAATTTTACTTTCGCTTATCAGTTGTGTGCACTCTTGTTGTGAATATTTTTTGTGCCACTGATTATGTCCATCTTTTAGGCTCAGCAAATCCATGCTTTGACAATGGAGGTTGCAGTCATACCTGTAGTATCCAAAATGGACAGCGTCTTTGCGCTTGCCCACAGAATCTGAAATTGATTGATGACTTCAGATGTGTAGCTCTCAATAGCACATGTGGCTCTCAACAGTTTCCTTGTACCAATGGCGAATGTAAACGTTTACTTTTTGTTTGTGATGGAGACAGGGATTGCTCGGATGCCTCTGATGAAAGCGACTTTCTCTGTCGTAAGTCTTTTTCCCATAAACATACAATTTGAATTCTTTAGATAGAATCAATGCAGGGGCGGATCTAGAAAATTTCATGACTGTCGCACATAGGCTGTGGCTCGTTAGTAGGCGTGGTCAAACCAAGGAATTCTGCGACTGTTGGCTGTGGGGCTGGTGAAGATAGTCCAAATACATTATACATTTTGAGGACGTAAATATTACACCATAACACATATTTAAATTAAGCCATGCCAAAGAAGTACTCATATAATTATAATTTCTAATTGTAATTATAGCCCTAACCCTAACCAATGCTCTAACCCACTACAGTACTCAGAATTATTAATGAATTTCTGCTAATACCTCATGCTTCATCATAAGCAGGG
Source organism: Cassiopea andromeda (assembly GCA_018155075.1). Taxonomy (NCBI): domain Eukaryota; kingdom Metazoa; phylum Cnidaria; class Scyphozoa; order Rhizostomeae; family Cassiopeidae; genus Cassiopea; species Cassiopea andromeda. Next base: position 1,496,519 of record WIPJ01000520.1, read on the forward strand.
GCGGATCCAAGGAGGGCTGGAGGTCATGGTCCCCTCCCAAATGGCAACATTTCCTATTGCAAACAATAGTGTTAAGAAACTTCCAACAGAAAAAAGACAATAACATGAATCAGATGGGCCCCCATAGTCCATACCAAAAGTATTTCATGACGTATTTCACAATCCATGTAACTGAAATGACAAGACAAAAATGTGCTTTGAGCATGGGGAATTACCATTCTCAGGATCATTCCCCAGCAATATGAAATATGACCCTGTAAGGTACCTGCTCTCTGCAAATGATTTCAGATTGGTTTCAGGCACGTTTAAGGAGCAAGAGAACATAATTTAATATTGAAAATGATATCTTGAACTGTACCTTGCAGCTACGACTCTTTTATCACTCATAACGCGAAGGCAAGCATCATTCTTTGGAATGTCGCTGCTAGTAGATAAGTCGTCAGCTAACAGGATTTTCTTTGAAATTACCGCACATTTGCCGAGCTTTGCTAATTCAGCATTATAGATTGCCTCCAACGCGTTGTAGTTCTCTTCTTCAATAAAGTGCTTTACTTTTTCCAGTAAATCCGTCATAAGATAATAAAGATTGGGACATGAATGGAATGCCGCGGCCTTTCACGTGCTAAGCAACCTACTAAATTCTATTTATCAAATCTATTTTAAGATTGTGCGACAGCACTACAAAGCATCCTTTAGGCATACGGTCGCACAGGAAAACGATATGATTGGCTTCCTCTATTCATATGCAAATTGTGCGACAGTGGTGCGGCAGTGGTGCGACAGTGGGTAAGAAGCATCCTGTGCACAGACATCTTACTCTATCTATTGGGATTCAGTAAAAACTGTAAGATTTAACAATCCGGAATAAAGATTACAAACATGGATCTCCACTTTCTGACTAGCTCCTCCACAGAATAGGAAAATGTAAGACTCTTCTATATACTTCCCTACCTATTTAGAGCAAACAGAAAAATCCATCTTAGAGCTGATTTGATGAATTACAAAATAAGAAAACTTTCCAAGTGACTAAAAACATTGTTGTGCAGCTGAATGTTGACTGTCGCATGTGCGACCTGTGCGACAGTCTAGATCCGCCCCTGAATCAATGCCTTTTTAACACATAAAGTAGAGTGTTGATTTCCAACCAGCAATCACATTTATCTTTCCATTTATAGTATTTTACAGCATCCCCCCTTAACAGATGGTTCCGTCTGTCACTTGAATGTGTTATTGCATCGAAGAATGGTCTATTGATGTTCTCTCATATACATTAATGATTTTATCTGCAATTCTTTATCCAGAATGGGTGTATTCCTACATTTAAAGAGGAGTCTTTCCCTACGATCCAAAGAATTCGACTTGCTTCAATTTTATAGAAGGCAAGACCCCCTACTCCAATATTTCGTTTACTCCTAACTCATAAAAAGAAGTGGCACCAGCCGGCAATTTGTGCTATCTTTAACTTTTTTGCTTTGCAGCCCTAAATACATCTAATGGAAAGAATGAAGTCCCCCTTTTAGATTAACCTCTCTACCTATGATTCCCTTGCAGAGTCTCGGGCGAAAATAGTTGTTTTCCCTAAAAAAAATCTTCTCCAATGCTGCTATTTTCAATGCAGTACAATTGAACATAAACAAAAGCATTGATGATAACACTTTAATTGCACCTTGCAAGGGCATATGTCTTGTTATTCTGAAAAGATTCAATAAAGATGGAGTAGGTAAATGAACTTCAGGAAGTAAAATTTGGGAGACAATAATGTAGCTGATGATCTGAAGTTTTGAAAGTGTAGAGATAACAGCTGTATATTTTGATTTGTTTTGATCTTATTTTGTAAGAGCTGAAGAATGGTTCAAAAGCACCGAATGAAAATGAGCTGTTAGAAAAGGCCAACCTTCCTACTCAGATAAAAATCCTGACGCGTTTTATATTTGTGTGGTGCCTATAGTATAGGACTTTTATCCTCCTAGAATATTGACCAAGTCGCAGAAAATCAACCATATAGAAATTTTTCCAATTTGAGTAATTTAAGTGCTTGCAGGCTTTCTTCTTACCAAGGGTTATCTCCTTCATGAAAGATGAAATTCCTTGAATCGTGGTTGTTTAATTTTATACACTATCGGAGTTGCAACTAGTATCAAGAACTTGCCAAATCTTTACAAGGAAGGATTTTGTTAGCATTATCCTTGTCCCAACCCAGTTTTATTATATCGCTTTCATTGCAGTTTCCTATATTTTGCACGCTTTTTTTATTCAGGAACTCACTCTTGCCCTATTGGTCGTTTTGCTTGTAAATCTAGTGGAAAGTGCATTCCAAATCAGTGGCGGTGTGACCACGAACCGGATTGTGATGATGGTAGTGATGAAGTCAAATGCAGCCACCCTAGTTGCTCCTCCAATGAATTTAGATGTGGCAATGGGCGCTGCATCAATAAAAGATTCGTTTGCGATGGTGACATTGACTGTCAAGATTCATCTGATGAGAAATGTAGCCCTAGAACTTGCCCTATGGGGACGGTAACTATGTTGCATGCATTTTCTTAAACTTATTATTATGCTTACTTGCAAAGACATATTTTGGCATGTCCTCTTTCTCTTTTCCACATCCTCGTATTCTTTATCCCTGTCATCTGCCACTTTTTGAAAGCATTGATTTTTATCTGGTGGTCTAATAAGATGCTTTGACTTCCATTTTTATATTTCGCCTCTAGGCATCCCAGTATAGTACTAGACATAATAGAGCCTTTTTATGCAAGAACGTGTTTCCTTATTTCGTCTTCAAGTCTTTCTATTCTCAAAATTATACAGTACAGTGGTAGTTTTAAAAGAAAAATCAAGGACGCAGGGGCACTAAATTTGCTAAGTATTTTAGAAGTAACCGAGTTTTTATCGAGTGCACTAATTTTTCATATGAGGAAAGTTCACAAAAAGATTGAGGCTCAGTCAAAAGTGGTTTCTTATCGGAAGAATGTGTATTTAGCCTTTGGCATACTACTTTTGCCTAGAATTCGCAGACTCCATGGTACCTAGGGGGATCTCTCCCCTTGCCCCTATGGTATAGTAAAGCTTATACAAATAAGAAAGACCTCTTGCTTTCATGAGTAACGCACTATAATTCTTGAATATACGGTTACAAGATATATAATTACACGATGCAATATAAGTACTCAGATTACATAATAGATGCATTGTAACATTACTACAGCCCCCTTTACATCCGCAGGTGATACAGTGTGACATCACAGCAATCTATCTGTTGCATTTCCTGTCCCATAATTGCTTTTTTTACAGGTTGTATTGATGTCCTAGGGTTTCAATTTCTTCCTCTATGGTGAATGTCTAGTGCTATGCGTTTTAAGTTCCATGTGAGCTTACAGTTTCGTTTACTTTGGCATGAGATGAGCAAGAGATTATTTCTGTTTTCTCCATCTTAAGTCGTTAGATAACTGCTATCCAGCTTTCAATAAATACTTAACTTTATGCTTGTCATGGCGAGCATAGGCGCCAAATGTTTGATTGTTGGAGAGCTCTGATCAACACTATTTTCGTCCAGCCTAACTGACCCATCAGCATGCAGAATTATTGTAACAAATGTTCTTCACAGCTACTTTTCCCTATTTCGACGTATTTACCACCCCTCTACAAAAATGTTCCACGCCCGAGGAATGAAATTTTGTTGCTGACTTTTTGTGGAATTGGTCCTTATACATTGTTCTTATGCAATTTTGATGCTGACGTGCAATCTCAAAGGGGAAAGGAGTACGGCCCATTTAAACGTTAAGGAAGAATACTTGAAGCAAAGTGTCTAACAAACAGTGTGTTTAAGAGTCAATTTTAATATTATTATCAAATGATTTATTCATCCATTGAAATCAGTTCACTTATCTTTATTCCCAAAGTCCAAGATGTATTCCTCACTGGAATTTGCAGTAGAAGAGCTCTTCAGGTATCTCTAAGGTATCAAAACTATGGTTTTTGCTGATCTAAATACCAAAATTTTTACTTCAGAAGTTTCAAAATATTGCGGCCAATCCGTGCCAACAGTCATTGCAAAAGCCCTATTTTCATTATGCAATGATCACTGTTTGATTTTATTGTAGGATGAAACTCACGAATATACTCGTGTGGTTTAGGAACGGAGACTAAAACATGATTCAAAAACGGCGGGAAATCCTAAAGGTGGGTGCTTTATTACAACTTACTCCTGAGTACGGAATAATCAGGGAATAAGAATAGCTGTCATGAGGTGGTTGGAAAATTTCCTGAAAATTGATGGATAGGAGTGTTGGACTAATTGGGGGGAATTGGTTGGAAAACTAGCAATCATTTATTCTTCGATGAGTTACCGTCACACAATTGCTAAGATGAAATCTGAAGAAGAGAATAACACTCTACTCCCTTGGACATCCTAGAATTCACCCTGGTATTACTTAATCCTCAGTACCAAATGATCGTCTCCCACCCGATTATTAGTTTTTGAATATTTCCATCCAAATCGCTTATTATAATCCCCCACCAACTATTTCTTCCGAGGACTCCGTGCATGGGATGGAGTTACTTCTGAAGTGTGTTCAGTCTAATCAACGTAGCTCTTTATTCTTGCATCTGCTTTGATTCTTGGCTTCATAGTCTGATTCTTTTCCTTCTTCGTGCAGCCAGGGCCACCGAGAGGGAGGCAGGGGAGACTAATTGCCTCAGGGCCTCAAGGCATAAAGAGCCTCGTAAGACTAGCAGCAAATTTTATGACTAGATTTTCCCTAGACTCTCGGTGGCCCTGCGTGCAGCCGGACCTTCGGGAATTCGTCAAAATTGCCCGAACAACCAGTCCACCCCTGGTTAGTATTGAATTCAGCAAAAAACTTAGCCTTGATGCCTTAGAGAAACTGGAAGAGCTCTTCCACTGCAAACTCCAGTGAGGAACACATCTTGGACTTCGGAAATAAAGGTAACTGAACTGATTTCAATGGAAGACTAATTCAATTGATAATGATATTAAAATTAACTCTTGAACACATTGCTTGTTAGATACTTTGATTCAATTAATCTTCCTTAGCGTTTAGATGGGCCGTACACTTCTCTTTTGACATCGCACTCTTTTGAGATGAGGCGCCGATACTTAGACCTTTGCATTGGAGCCATGCCTTGTCCTGCATTCGTCATTTTGATCTGCTTAGTCTTTATTGTTATTGTTTGTGCGTTATCAAATTGAATTTTTTGTGGCTTTTTTGCATACTTTCCCTCTGGGGAATTAAGTGTGTTCGCAACATTAGAGTTCGCTTGTTGTTGAAATTATTTTTCGTGTTTCTATTTTGTCGTGCTTTGAGTAGCGGTAGAGTACACAGGTTTGTACCTTATTTAGAATTAAGTTGGAAATTTCAAAGTATAATGCATTTTTTTGTGTTTATTTGGACTTTGCATATGCTTGGAATCATTACAGTCCGGATTCTGTAGCCTGCGGGCTATAGCTACTATTTAGCTTTCGAAACGAAATGGTTTCTCTATGGCAATATATATATATATATA
>WIPJ01000520.1:1504007-1518316 GCA_018155075.1 Cassiopea andromeda
ATATATATATATATATATATATATATATATATATATATATATATATATATATATATATATATATATATATATATAGTGCTAAAGAGTGTTCCTATTTTTTTGCCTGCATATCATCTGATACTGTTTAACATTTCCATGAATTGATTCCTGGCTCTTTGTTTTGTCATATACATCTTTTCTGTCTACTTCTCTTATTTACAAGTTTGCTTTGATCCAGCAAGTTTCATCCTGTTGTTATTATTCTACAACCCTATAATGCGTGCCATTGGCGATGAACAATACTTTGTTTGGCCCATTCAGGGTTTATTTTTTGTTTTCATTTTGACTACTAGGTCGTATTTGATGAAAATCAGGTATTTGCAGTAGCTCACTTTGTCGAAAATAAATTAAATGCTAAAATATGAATGCTATATTTCTTCTCCAAAAGTTATCTGGTACGACAGATGTTTAACACATGATACCATAGTACCAACACTAAAAGTACTTTGAGGAAAATATTTTGATAGTATTTGTGCGGTGTAGTTAAATCGTTAAGCGCGTTAATACCCTCGAAACATTTTTAGATTAATTGCGTTAACACATCGACTTGCATTCGTCAATCCTGGGTTTGTGATGGAGACAATGACTGTGACGATGGGTCTGATGAAACATCCATGTGTAAGACAAAGTCATGCTCTTCTGGGAAGCTTGCATGCAGCAATGGGCGATGTATCCAAGACTCTTGGTTTTGTGATGGTGAGAACGATTGTGGTGATGCAAGTGATGAAAATAATAATTCTTGTGGTTCTCGGAATACTACATGTCCAACTTCCCATTTTCAGTGTCAAAATGGTACATATTTTTGTGATTCTTGGAATCTCTTTTTCCTACTTTTATCATTTCCGAATAAACTTTCTCTGTAGTTCATGTGAAATGCTTAGTGGATAGATTTTTGATGTACCTCTAGTTGCTAGGCATTATTTCAGAGCAGCTGAAGGTATATATTAGTAGCAATATTGAAATATTATCTAGCAGATTCCATTAATTTCCAAAATTAAAGTAAACTGAATGAATGCAATTTTCCTAACCAGCTAATACATTATTTCTACTACTCCTGGATAATAGATCTACTGCAATGTTGATCTATATCTCATGTGGATGTCACAGGCAGGAGCTACTAATAGTTATTCATGCTTTTAATTTAAAAATTGCTATCCTAAATATCTCTGGGAAAACCTGGCCCACACGGTGTCTAAATATAAAGAAGTTTTGATCTGATGTGCTATAAATTAAACATATTGCTTGTTTCTCGAATCGGAAAAGCTTATTTTGAGAAAAAGAGTTCATTTAATTCTAGTTGAACAATAATGTAGACAGGTGGTCCATCATACGTAGCCAGCTGTCAATGGGCCTTTTGCTTACAAGTAAAATATTAGAAAAATTATTGAAAATTGTTATAAATTACTTTAAAAACATGCAGCTCAAAGCAAGAAAATTCAAGTGATATTTAAAATTGCCTGAAGACTAATGCTGGTAAACTCTTTCTCCCTCTCTCTCTCACACTCTCTTTCTAGGTGCCATATCCTTGGACGTAGGCGATCATGTCATGCCACAATTTTCTGTTCCTTGTACTCTCTATCAGCTCTACTTTCTGATGTTTCACTCCTTTTTCTTGCAGCCATCCCTTCACACTGGACATCCATGTCACTCTCCTCCTACCTCCACTACTCTTCCCCTCTATCCTTCCTGTCATAGTCAGGTTTTCCAAACCATCTTTTCTTATGATGTGACCAAGGAAGTTTAGTTGCCTGACTCTTATATCATTCATCAGCTTTCTCTTCCCTTGAGCTCTGCTGAGAACATCTTCATTACATTCTTTGTCAGTCGACAGAATCTTCAACAACTTTCTAAGGAACCAAATTTTACAACTTTCTAAACGCCTCTTTATGTCAGATGTTATTGACAATGATTCACTACCATGCATTAGGAGAGGGTATACATAACAATCCATTACCCAAATCCTGACCTTCATGTATAGAGAACGATTTCTTAGGATGTTATCCAATTTGGAGAAAGTGGACTTAGCCACAGCAATTCTTCGTTTGACCTCATTCACAAACCCTTCATCCTCTGTAATGATGCTTCCAAGGTAGCCGAAGGAGGATGCCTGCTTAATTTCTTGATCATTCACCTTCAGGATACATCTTGGACTTTCTGTCTTTGAAATCACGAAACACTCTGTCTTCTTACAATTTAAACTCAGACATTTCCTCTCACTTTCAACTACCACAACATCAGGAGCCTCTGTAGATCTTCTTCAGACTCGGCTAACAAGACGGTATCATCTTCGTACCTGATATTTGTGATTTTATGGCCACCTACTCTAAGACCTCTTTTCTTTCTCAGTTCTCAAAATGTCAATTCACTGTAGTAGTTAAAGAGATCTGGTGACATCGCGCATCCCTGTCTTACTCCTCTCTTGATACATGCATAATCACTGAACTCTCCATCTACCCTTATACATGCTGTTTGCTTCCAATGAAGACACTGCAAGAATTGGAGGTCCTTTCAATATAGTCCAAGCTTTATTATATCTTCACAAAGCTAATCATTTCTCACTTTATCAAAGGGCTTCGAGTAATCAATGAAACAAACGAAGACATCACTTTGCATCTCAACTGCTCGCTCAGTAATCATTCTCAATACAAAGATGGCATTCCTATTACCAGCATCTTCTAAAAAGCCAAACTGCTCAACTCCAATTTCACGTTTTATTCTGCTCCTTGCCCAGTGAAGCAGGATTCTTGAGATGATTGTTGTGATATGACTCATTAGGCTAATTGTGCGATATTCTTCACATCCCACAGCACCCGGCTTCTTCGGAAATGCAATAAAAATTATTTATTTAGGTCTTCTGGAATTTCCCCTTCATCATATATTTTATTTATGAGGTCTGTCAACTCTTCAACTCCATATTCCTCCAAGGCTTCTACATTTCAATAACTATTTCGTTAGGCCCAGCAGCATTATTTCTTCTCATCATTGTGATGGCTATTCGCAACTCTGACTTTAGGATTTTTGGTCCCTCTGTTGAGTCAGGAAAGTGAGATGAAGCTCCTCGTACACCATGAAATGACTCCCAAATATACTCTATCCATCCATTCTTGATTTCATTCTTCTCTACAAGCATGGCACCATCCTTTGCCTTTATGCAACCGGAGCCTGAGTAGCCTAACTTCCTTCCTGAGATTTCATTAATCTGGTATATTTTGCGTTTCAAACCAAACTGACCCTCTATTTCCTAAGATTCTCTATCCAATCAGGTTTCTTTGTTCTCTCTACATTTCTTCTTGATGAGTTTGTCTGCATCTCAGTAGTCTTGGGTATTATGGTGGTAAACTATTGCACTTTTGAGTGCCCCTATGCGAGAAGCATTTCTGTCCTTTTCTGCTTTTCCTATTGATATCCGAAATCAAGTCAGAATGTCTAAGGTCATGGGATGAGGAATGGGAGTTATTTCTGAACAGGAGTACCAAATATTGAGGTTTCAAATTATTGAAAGATTTGAGCTTTATAGCTTTAGTTTCCCGATTGATAAGATCATCAATGCTCCAAATTAGGAGACCGCTTGGGTCACCATAGCTGCTATTAGTTACGACACAAGCTGCTCTATTTTGTAGTTTTGTAGTCTTCCAATTTTCTATCGATTTCTTTAATCTATGAATTTCAATTTTCCCGCATGTAATACAGCATAGGACAACATTTACTTGATGAATGATTTGTTTGTATGAGAATTTCACCTTTTTCCAATAAATTTTTTACTCTGCAAACATTTGAAAGATAGGTACTCGCGCTGTCCAGTTCTTGATTGAAGAATACCATCACATTTGGTATGGAATCCAGGTTAGATGTACAAATGAGAGTCTTCGTGATTTTGACCGTTCTCATTTCAACAAACATGTTTATTAACATAAATTTCATACCACATACGACTATAATTTTCAGTCAAAAGCTGTAGACGCAATGAACTGTCTTTCAAGCGTTTGCAGAGCAAAATTTTTAGTAAAGAAAAGATAAAATTCTCGTTAAAATTAATTGCTTATTAGTTGAATGCGCTAATTGGGGTTAAAAAGATAGTGGATGGACTAAAGTACATTATTTTGTTACAATGCAAAATCTTGGCTGCCGGCCATCCAAATTGTGAGATAGCTCAGGTGAAACCTCTTCAATGATCATACTATAAGCAGTAGGGGAAAAAGTTAGTTTGGGTAAGAATAGACGGAAAAATAGCCTGAAGATACGCAAACTGCACCACTGGACAGACAAGTCCCTATAAGGTGAAAGTATCTCAAACATGCCACCACAAACCTAGCAGATTAGGGAATTGTAGGGTTCTTAGTAGCTCAAAATTAGGGCTGGTGCTTGTTAGACTTCTCTCGCAGCATTTTGCACCTCATTCACAACTTTTAGAATGCACAATGAAGTATTTCCAGTCCGTAGGACGATTGCTTCCTGCTTATTCAACATGTAGTGGAAAGCAGTGTTGTGGAAAGCAAGTAGCTTTCTTCCACGTTGCTTATTCATTTATCATAGCTTAAATCCTTAGTCACAGCACTTCAGTGCATTTCACCTCTATTTTAATGAACTATTGGCCTATTTTTACATTCTAAGCGTAACTGCAATCAAAAATCGGACTTGCTACTTTCTACATTGAAGCTCTAAAAATAAGCTCCAAGATGCTCAAAAAGTATGCATTTATTCAGACATCGTTTTTTGGGTATAAGAAGCATTTGAATGATTGTTCTTTATTTTCTTCAACATCTAGGCAACTGTATTTCGCGCCATTTTGTATGTGATGGAGACAATGATTGCAGCGATGGCTCTGATGAGGATTCTAAATTGAACAAGTGTGCTGATAAAAATTGCAAAACTTCCCAATTCAAATGTCATAACGGAAATAAATGCATCCCATTGAGATTTAAATGTGATGGGGAAAATGATTGTGGCGATGCATCTGATGAATTGCAGAGTGAAGGTTGCTCTTTCAGGTCATGCACAGCTGATCAGTTTAGGTAGGTATCACTACTCATCCTTGTATTAATGAGGGCAGGGACAAACTTTGACGGTATTATGAAAAATACATTATTACCTTTATGTACTCTGAGTTGCTGCACTTTCCAATAGAATTGAGTTTAGATAATCAAATATCATTTTATATAGAATCAATTATGACATTATAGTTCTGCTCTTAATTTGATTTCATATTTTTAGCTGAATAGAAAATTTAATCAAATTGCCAATTTCGCTGAATTAGTTGCTTATTCAGTAATACCTACTCTTTGGTTGTAGATGCAAAAATGGTCTTTGCATACCTTCAATGTGGAGATGTGACGCAGAAGACGAATGCGGTGATATGAGTGATGAAGAAAATTGCTCACTCGTTTTTTGCCCATCAATGAAATTTAAATGCTTTAATGGGATTTGCATTGATTCCCACAAGAAATGTGATGGAGTTCCAGATTGCAATGATTCTTCCGATGAAAACAATTGTAGCCTACCTATAACGCCATCAACATGTCCTGGGAGCTATGATTGTTTAGACAATAAGACCTGTGTTTCGAATGATAAAGTGTGTGATAAGATTCCAGACTGCCCTCAAGGAACTGATGAAAAGGGCTGCTTTGTTGATAACTGTATTAAGAAAAAGCTGAACTCATGCACTCAGATATGTATAAATTTACGCCAAGGATATAAATGTGGTTGCAAGAAGGGATACTCATTACATTCTGACGGAGCGTCTTGTTTTGATATAGATGAGTGCAAGAGTTTCCTACACAATAACTGCACTCAAAAATGCATTAATAGTGAAGGTTCCTACAAATGTGAATGTGAATCTGGGTTTCAGTGGGATGCTGCTAAAAAAGGTTGTAAAGTCGTTGGTAAGCTTGGAGGTGCGAGTCTGCTTTTCTCAAGTAAATCTCAGATAAGATTACTGTCGCTTAATACCAAATTCTATGATCTTTGGCAACAAAATGGTAGGAATTATCATGCAGTTGATTATATTTATTCGAAAAATACGTATGTCTGGTTAGACACCCACCCTGGACAAATCTTTCAAGGAAATATCAGTGACCCATTCCCTGCGACAATTGTTGACTCCGGTTCACTTCCGAGTCCCCACAGTCTGGCAGTGGACTGGGTTGGAAGAGTAATATATGTAACCGATCTAGTACTTCACAGCCTCTCAGTTTTTGATTTAAAAATGGGGTATTTCAAGCACCTGATAATTGACCATGTCGATCAACCAAGGAGCCTGGCCCTATGCCCGCAAAGCGGTTTTTTGTTCTATACTGTAGTAGACAAATCTGCTTCTATTATGAGAGCTCGAATGGATGGACTAGATCGTCGGAAGATAGTCAATCAAGAAATAGTCTCACCCAATGGTGTTGCAGTTGATTTTTTCACAAAGAGATTGTATTGGACTGACTCTCATTTAAAGCACATTGAAATGGCTGACTTCGATGGGAGTCAGCGTAGAGTTTTGATCGGGCGGCTTACCTTTCCCTACAGTGTTGCGACATTTGGTGATGATTTATTCTGGTCTGACTTAAAGCTTGCTACTATCAACAAAGTTCATAAATTATGGGGATCATCAAAAATGGTATTGAAGAAAGATGTGAACGCTGTCTACAGTATAAAGGTAAGTGACTTTCTAACAATTTGTCTTTGATAGCTAATATTTTTGTACTCAGAAGAAAATATAATTGCTATTGCTAGCTGATCTTTGGGTATGACTAAGTTTATGTTAGATTGATTATATCATATATCACTTAAAGTATTAAGAGTATGTTGTTAAACTGGCTGATAGCACGTCGCCAGTCTATTTATTGCAAGTAAAATTTCTTCAAGTTAGTAAGATTCACAGCGTATCTGACATATGCATTGACGTACACGTATCTCAAAAAGATTACCTCTTTCCCTTTAATTGTTTGGCAGCATTTTTACTTTCCTTGCAAAGATGTTTAACTAACTAAATATTGTTGGAAGTTATATTGTAATGATATATTGACTCATATGTATACTTTTGGCATACCTCTTCATTTCTGCAGGCCTATAGATTTTATTATCATTTGCAAAAACTGCCGAGATAGGAGACACGGGAAAGTTATCTATGGACCTCAAGGTTTAAGTGCCCCACAAGCCCTACGGCTGCATTCCCTACCAGGCGTCATAAATTAAGAGCAACGGTATCTTCTGTGGCTGGCGAGCAGACCATTCAATTTTCTGCTCGCTTTTAATGAACGACAAGTGTTTTGAAAGGCTGTTGATGAAGCTCAAACTTTAGACAAATTAGTTGGCCTAAAAAGTCGTGCACATCTTTTATTAATCAATATTTACACTGTTGCATTCATATTTGCCCATCTTCCTCGTCTACTATTACTGTTGTTATCAACAAGCTGCGTGCGTAGAAGGTAAACATAAATAGTATATCACCAGTGAAGCGAGTTGAGCTAAAGCACATAAACCAGTGGTTCCCAACCTTTTTTATATCGCGGCACACTATTAAGTTCTTAAAATTTTCGCGGTACACCTATCACAAAACATGAACATTTTCTACTCATAAAGCCATTTTGCTATAAAATAATAAAAAGCAAAGAAGATCAGATAAAAGGAATTTTATTCATGTAAATACAACATACTGTATCTAGTAACATGTATTGAATAAGAATGGTGTAGGTCAGTGGGACTGTTGTGCCTGATGCTTCTTTACTACTGCTGCAATTTGTGGACGAATATGGGAGACACATACTCTTAACTCTTCTTCTGTGTTTTTAAGTCTTTCACTTTTTGTGTTCTAAATATTGCTTAGGTAAGAAAATCCTAGCTAACATAGATAGGAAGTTGAAAATTGTAATAAGACTTTGATGTCTTTTTTGCTTAAAGTTGAATACTCTTCCATAACAGAAATCCAAAAGGCGTCTAATGGCAGTTGTGCCTACTTCAGTTTGAGTCCACGATCACTGGAAAGACTTGCTAATTCCCCCTCTTCACATAAGTGAAAATTGGAGAGATTGGTGACAGATAAATCTAAGAAAGGATTGCGAATGCAATCAAATTCTTCAATGCTGATTGAGGGAAAATATTCTTGAATTCTATTTCCTAAACATGTCAAATGCGCACTAATAATAAGAATCATCTCCGTTAAGCAGGTTTTGCGAACTGATGGAAACATATCCAAATCGTCTAACTTCAATCTATTTTTCCATATTGCAAATTTTTTCTTAAAAGCAACTAACGTATCTGTCGCTGTAAGAATGTTTTCATTTCTGCCTTGCATATTGCTGTTCAGACCATTGAGATGTCGAAATATCTCACTTAAGTACTCTATTTTGGACATCCAAAACTCATTTTTAAGGCATTTAAAAAATCTATCAAGCTTTTCAATTTCAAAAAAAATTAAAAGTTCTTTCTGAAGCTCAATTACGCGAGATAGAACCTTTCCTTTCTATAGCCATCTTATGATATATGATAATATATTATTTATACACGATTCTACCCTTCAGCTTTTTTATTTTACATCATAATACAAAAAATTACAAGTCGGTAATCTTTACAATAGTCTACATACATAAAAATAAAGAGAGTAGTTACTAAAATTATATCCTAGGATGCTGTTCTTCCAGGGGGTCGTATTTTTAAGTGGCCAAGCATATAAGTTATTTTTGTGTGCAATAGTAAACAAGCATAAGGAGAATCCATGTCCTTACACAGCAAATCAAAAACTCTCGACTTCATCGGCCGAGTTCTTATGAAATTTACCATTTCAATCACTTGACTCAACACTTCATTTAGTTCATTTTGTTTTATCTTTGAAAATAACACTTCTCTGTGTAAAAAAACAATGAGTTCGCACGACATTAGGACTTTGTGTTTCCACTAGAAATGCAAAGCCTTTCACGGAACCAACCATTGATGGTGCCCCATCGGTACATACTCCCAGACATAAATCCCAGGATAAGCCATATTTTTCGAGGCTTATTTTGATTGCATCAAAAATATCTTGACCTTTTGTAGTAGTTGGTAACTGCTTGCATCATAGGAATTGGTTAATTATGGCATCTTCATCGATTACACGTATAAATGCAATTAACTGTGCATGATTACTGATGTCAGTGGATTCATCGACTTGAAGAGCAAAGAGACTTTTTTGAAATTTAGATATTGCATTTTCCTCAATATTATCAGACAAGTCAAGAATCCTTCTCTGAATTGTATTATTTGAAAGAGGAATCTTGCTTATTTCTTGTTCGGCCTTATCCCCTAACATAATTTTCACCATTCTTTTGCATTCCGTAAGGATAACTGATTCTGTAAGAACATGCGACTTCGATTTAAGAGCAATAATTTCTGCTACCTCATATGAAGCTAATTGAGCTTTTTCAGAAACACTTGCTACTTTCTTAAATAGTTCACTTTGCCTAGTATTTGATTCTAGCCACCGTTGAAAATAATCAACATATTTACTTACAAGATTTGGATGATTTGTAGTGAGGTGTCTTTTCATCTTACTTGGAACCATTCCCTGGTTAGACAGCATTTGGCCACACACAATACATAGCGGAGAAGGAATCTGTGAATCTCCAGTCCAGTGAAATCCAAATTTCAAGTAATCATTACTATACAACCGATGAACTTTTGGTGTCTTAGATGAAGTTGCGGAGTTGTTCTTTTCACCATCTTAACTTTTTCTTTTGAGAAACTTTTCCATGACTAAGGGTAAATTTAACAGAAACAGAACGTAGACTATATTTTATGGCGAGCAGGAAAACGATCAACACAAAAGAATGTGGTTGCAGTTTGTGACGATCGATATGAATGAGACAGTGAAGTTAATGATGCTTGGCCAGAGGAAGTAGATACTCGTAGCCTGTACAAAACACGTTAAGAGCAAGCGCTGTATTCTAAAAGACGAAACATGTGTGTAAAACCATCAAGAGAGCGTTAATAGCAGCAGAAGTGAAGGCAGCACAAAGGCTCGTTAAGCCTAGCTTGCACTGGCTGTTGCTGCATGATGTGTGTGTTATCTCACGTACGTGACTGATAGCATGATGACGACTACCGACTTGGGGGAAGTGCCACACAGCAAAGGCAGTGTGTATTTACACCAATACAGCACAGCAGTCCATTTATCTCAGCAATTGTACAGTCACCGCAAATGAAATTTCAAAATAAAATGTTATCATTTGCCAAATTATTTAAAGGAGAAAATAAATACACACCTTTAACTTGTAAAAAAACAGTCAGCCATTCACATTTTACTTTTCTTAGTACTTTTTCATTGGCTGTGAAGGTGCGTATATTAATTTTTTGATTACTCATTTTTTGTGCAATGTAGATTTCTAACAGTAAAAACATAATTTGTAGAAAGTGGTATTTTTTTCTAGATGACCTTGAATTTTTTGCTTCGCAAAAGGGTGAATTGAAAAATACAGTAAAAACCAACAAAATAAATTTTACTTAGTTCATTTAAAGTTTGTTCTCGTGAATTGAATATTATTTAACTAAAAAGGTTGGTGTAATATTATGTATACCAGGAGACACCAATGAAAGTCGTGTTAACAGTTTGTAAAACTTTCTTCAAACTGAACTTACATGAGACAAGTATTTATACTATTTGGCTATGGTAAACAAAGTTGTTTTTCACAGTGAAATCTACAATACAATAACAAGGCTGTTTACAATAACAAGGTTGTTTACGACAAGAGGACAATGAACCGTACAACATAACAGGATAATGAAATGTACAACACAATAACAGGATAATGAAATGTACATTACAATAACAAGTTTGTTTACAATAACAGAACATTGGCAAAACGCAATAACAAGATTGAATATTGTACCAGTTGGCAAACAAATTTACTTAATATTTTGTCGATCCACCTTTGGCTTTAATGACCTCAGCAATTCTATTTGGCATACTCATGATTAATTGCTGACAGAGTTCAACAGTTACTTCCTTTTCCCAAACATCTAAGATAGCTTTTTTAATGCATCAAAATCAGAAAATTTGTAATTACCCAAATTTTTTTTCAAGATTGCCCAAACATGTTCTATTGAGTTTTAATCCGGGCTTTGTGCTGCCCACTCAAGTAATTCTACATTATTCTCATCAAGAAATTTCAAAACACTTTTTGCTTTATGAGCGGGGGCCCTATCTTTTTGAAAAATGAAGGATTTATCAGCATTCCTTTGTATTTTATATAAGTATTTTGGTTAACATTTCCCTCCAAAAAAACTAATTCCCCGCGACCATAAAAAGAAATATACCCCCATACCATAATTCGGCCACCACCAACCTTCTCTTATTTTTACTACGCCATACGAGTTGATTTCCTGAGTTATTGCATTTACAAAATGATGACTCATCAGAGGATATCATCCTTTTCCAGTAATCCAAAGACTCTTTGCTCCATTTCTTAACGAGTAAATATCTTTTAAGTTTATGGCTCTTTGTCAGAAGTGGTTTTTAGCCGCTTTATGACACTGAATTCCTGCTACTTATAAAATTTTTTAAATAGAATTTTCATATATTTTTCGGGATTTTTGCTGTCTAAGCCTCTTCATAAATGTCTTTGAGTGGTCTTTTACCATTTTTTTACACTCCCTTAAAATTTTTCTAATATCAGTCTTAGGAAAAAGTTGAATTCTTCCTGAACCCTTTATTCTATTAAATTTACCATTGTCCTTTAATCTATCAACAAAGCGCCTAATTGTTGAAACGTGCTTTTCAACTTTTGTTTGAAATTGATGTCAATGCTTTCCCTTCCAAATAAAGTTTTCTAATGTTTCTTGCTTCTTTCAGTTAAGTGCTTTCCCATAAAATAGGTTTGATTTTTCCGACTTTTTTTAAGGGGTTTAATTAATTTTTTAATTTAGTGACTATTTAAGGACAGAAAGGGGAAACAAAATCTTATGCAAATGTATAAAATATTTCTAAGCAAAATAAATATCCCTCCATTTTTCCAAATTTACCTTTTTTGGAAACGAAAAAATTTGATGTCATTAAGAAAAAACAGACTGCCTTATAAAAAAGATGTTCTCTGTTTTAGAAATCTATATTGCACAAAAAATGAGTAATCAAAAAATTAATATACGCATCTGCACAGCTGATAAAAAACTACTATAAAAAGTGAAATGTTGATGCCTGACTGTTTTTTTACAAGTTAAAATTGTGTATTTATTTTCTCTTAAAAATAGTTTGACAAATGATAATGTGCCATTTCAATTGCGGTGACTGTATTTCAGCGATGGATCCACGAAACGCTCCGATTCTGCTCTAGATGAGGGTCGGCCAATCACATTGCCCAGCGTCATGCCGTATCGAAATAAACTATGGCTAAATGGTTGCAGCAGGCCGTACAGAATATAATTTAGGGAATATTTTGTCTTACTTCTTTATGAAACGAACACGTGCGCAATGAGTAATGTGTCTACGTCACTTGCTGCACAGCATCTTTACGGCTAGTGTAAACGCCCCTGTAGTCATCGGCGAAAAGGGGAAGATGACACCGAGAGCGGATTATGTCATGCACAGGCACATGTGTGAGTAATGAGCGAAAGTAGAAAACGACGCTACTCTCATCTTCTTTCCAAGTTTTAAATTAAAATGCGCGCCTGTAAGTCGATATGCTAGCTTTCAACTTTCAACTGTCTATTGGAATTGGAATCACTTGAATTAAATTCAAAAATGAAATCTCTTCGCGGCACACCAATAATCATTCCGCGGCACGACGGTTGGGAACCACTGACATAAACCAATAGAAACCTGTAAGCTATTTGTCAAAACACTAAGCCAGAAATACGAATATTAATTTAGGTTGGTCCCAATTTTCAACATCGATTCGAGGCCCCTGTACAGGCATTCAAATAGGTGATTGGACTGCTACTGAAAAATAGCACCTACAGAAGCTTGCAACTCCGAATCGAATCATTTTGTTCTATCTATTCCATGAAAAAGTAACGAGTGCAGATATTGATCAATATTGATCATCAATTATATTAGCTTATTGTGATAAGAAATCGCCTACCATCCGCGTCATCGTATAACTACGCTATAGTTCTGTATTTCATAACAAATTCTCCCTGAATTTAAGTTGCACTTAGTTCATTCTAAGATAATGAAGTTCAACTTATAATATGCTTGAATGAACGCTTAACTGATTTCACCATTCTATCCCAAACACAGCCCCCTCTAGATGATAAATTGCAACTCTAGATGTAAAATTGCAAAAAATCTCCTACCTTTAGAAGCTGCATTTTTTAATTTCTTAAAGAGAGACATTTCCAAACAAATTATAATCAGAAACACAACAGTTTAAAACTTTCAATGTAAAGATAATTTTCAGATGTGTGAATGCCATTCCTGCCAAAAATTATTCAAGGCAGTCAAGCATTTCTTTGGATTTGAAGTTCCTTCCTTTTTTCATCACAGCGATAGCAGTGAAGGCACATAGCTGAGTTGCTAGAAAAACACCCTCACACGCATGAACTAGCTAATGTACGAAGTAAATACGTAACAATCAGCGACAATCAGCAATTAAGAAACATAGAGGATTGCATGACTTAGACATTGCAATGACCCACTAAACATCCGTCTCATTGATGAAACATGACTATAGTTATTTCTTTCGTATTCCAATGGTAAATTTTCAAGCTAAAGCCTCTCTCACAGGAATATTTGTATTACCAAGTTTATCTTCTACGTACTATATTGCTGCCTGTCACTTTCTCTACACTTCCGTTAGTCCTTTAGATCTATAGCGTCTGGTTTTCTTACCTTGCAGATTCTGCACCCTATAGCTCAGCCACTAATTGACAATGCATGTGCCAGAAATAATGGAGGATGCTCACACTTTTGTTTACTATCAACCAGTAACGGTTCTTCATGTTCATGCCCGAATAATTACCATTTAGGTTTAGATAATGAAACATGCATATCAAATTGTGCAGGTGGGGAGTTCAAATGCACAAATGGCCGTTGTATTCCAAGTGTGTGGCAATGTGATACGGAGAACGACTGTGGTGATGACAGTGATGAAGGAGCACATTGCCCTAAGAGAAAGTGCCGGCGAGGTAAACTTTTAAGACACTTTCCTCGTTGATCTGGTCTTCTGATGTTTCCAGCTCAATATTGAATGCTCGTAACATACTTCCGGATTCTCCGGATACTTGATGTAACATACTTACAACCTTTCTGACTTTTTCTGACCTACCCTCTTCTCTCTCTCTCTCTCTCTCTCTCTCTCTCTCTCTCTCTCTCTCTCTAT
>WIPJ01000520.1:1520318-1546853 GCA_018155075.1 Cassiopea andromeda
TATATATTGCAATTTCTCATGTATACATGTATATATTCAAACTAAAATGTGCAAATGCAAATCCCTCTGAATACAGGTAATTCTTATCTGGCTGAAAAGGTTACATTTACTCATTGGAAAAAGAACCCAAACTAAATTGTGAAATAACATGTAACTTTATAGTGCAGTAAGTAAGAACAACAGGGTTAGTTCAAGGCTTGTTTTTGATGCAGCGTCTTTTACAGCGCGAGTGCAAGCGGAGGCATGATAATGTTGCACGATATGTTCACTGACAGATTTGTCAAGAGTCGGGAAAAGAGTCGTGCGACAAGTGGTATGAGCATAAGCCAGAATGTGTAATGGAAAATAAGGACTATAAGATCTATTGGGACTTTATGATTCAATGTGACCGGTTAATAGAAGCGAGAAAACCTGCCGTTGTACTAATACACAAAAGATAAGAGAAGTAAAGATAATATATATTGCAATTACAGAAGATAAAAAGGTTAAAGATTAGGTGATAAAAAAGCGAGAATAATACCAAATGCTGAAGGAGGAAGTGCAAATATTGTGGGAAATGAAGTCTTTTACTGTATTATCTGTCGTTAGGAGCTGTGTCACAACGATTTGCTGGATATATGAATAAGGTTGGAGCAAACATCAAGCTCGATATAATCCAAAATACTACACTTTTAGGGACAGTAAGATTGTTAAAGAAAGCCTTGTCTCTATATGGATACAAATCGAGGAACACTGTGGGACCTTTGGTGACTTGTTGTCGCCCACTCTCATGGACTAGACATATTGGACACATGAAGTCCGAGACGACATACTTGAATTTTTTTTTCTGAAACTTCTCATGTATATATTCAAACTAAAAATTTACAAATACAAATCTCTCTGAATACAGGTAATTCCTATCTGGCTGACAAGGTTACATTTAATCATTGAAAAATAAGAAAAGAAAAAAAATCCCAAACCAAAATGTGAAATAACATGTAACTTTATAGTCCAGTAAGTAAGAAGATCAGGGTTAGTCCAAGGCTTGTTTCTCATGCAGAATGAATATGTAGTAGGTGGATCGGATGATAATGGCAGTTATTTTCCTTAAGACATAATTTAAGCTTTTTATTGATATTAAGATCATTGCACATGGCAATGAAAGAGTTACAAGATTTCCCAAAAATACCTAGTGAACTAATGGAGAGATTAATGAAATTGACACTACGGTACTTCGAAGAAAGATCCCGAGTAAATTGCACGTGTTTATGTTTCTTTCTCTCAGCGTTTAGATTGATGTTAGTTTCAAACCCAACAGTGAGTTCTATGATATAAATAGCAGCCGAGCCAGTAGAGATAGCATATCAGGCCGCAAGTGGTCACCAGTTACAATTTAAGGTGAGAGGAAGCCCGGGAGATCAACATAAATGGTAGAGTTTTTGATGCATTGCAATATCGATGCAATGAAATGTAAAGCTGAATTGTGTCTCCATGTGTATCGGCCATCCTCAAGATATGACTTACAGCCTGCAACGATATGAAGAAGAGACTCCGGTTTCAAACAAAAAGAACAGTCAGGTGATGAAGAGAGCTTCCATTTGTGAAGATTTGTGCGATTAACCAGTGTGTTGTTGATGCATCGTACTGTGTAGTTAAAAATGTTCTTAGGCAAGCTACTCTGTGCAGAGGACCATAGAGAATTGAGTGGAGTCGGAGAGTGATTTAAAAAGTTAGTAATAATAAAACCTTGGGATGGAAGCTGGAACTGGAGTTTTTCAGTGTGCTCCTGCCGCACCATCTTTAGAACATGCTTTGTGTTTTTATATGAGTCATATTGTACGTTCATGTTCTGACTAGTACTTTTCCAAAGTGACGTAATGGCATCATGCTGCGAAAAGTGCAGAGAATTTCGCAAGACGGTTTGACATTGGATGAATTTAACAGAAGGAAGCTGGAGATTGAGACCAAATTGATGTTAGGGAAGGATAATGCCGCTTAAAGTAGCACTAATTGGAAGATCAAGCCATTGACGCACAAACCTAGTTACAACGTTATCAAGATGTTGTATCACCCAAGTTTTAGCTAAAGTTGCAACTGTAAGGTGCCAAGATAGTTTTGAAAGGATGTACAGCTGGTAGAGAAGTAACTTGTTTTTAGGCAAGACTGAAAGGGCATCGATACGAGATGACATATCTGGGAGCGAGGATTTGAGCTTCTCTTTATGGACCTCATTGTCCATTTCAAAGTTGAAATAGCGACCAAGGTATTTGAAAGACTTACCAGATTTGGCTGTAGGGACAATTTCATTATTAATAAACAGCTTAGGTTCGTATTGGAGAGAACGGAAAGAAAATTTCTTGATCCCAAATGTCAAACATTTATCCACTCTAATGATCATGTCATATCATGTACACCACTTGGTAAAGCAATTTAAAATAAGTGGATTTTCACGTTCGTTGGTTGTGGCAATAGCTGCATCATCTGCAAACTGGAATCAATGAATTGGTTTGAAAAGACAATCCAGTTTATCGTGGGAAAAGAAACCAAGTTGCTTATACTGTTCTTGGCGAATATACTGTATGAAATTATTAAAACACATGTTAAAAAGCAAAGGACTAAGGCAGTGGCCCTAAAGAAATCATGATCATCCGTTATGACAGACGTGTGAAAACCAGTATAGAGGCTTGAAATCAATGCTTTAGCTTTAACAGGGATATGGGGATATAAGAGAACCTCTTCAATTAATTTGTTGTACACTTCACCGAAAGTATTCTTGAGGTCTAATAAAGTTAAAACTAGGGAGCGCTACTTGGTGCGTGCCTTGTCTATAATATTGCCATCATAGAAGTATGCTCAAGAACCCCTGCAAGCTTTGGAGTAAAGCCCTTTTGGATCTCTGCTTCAATAAAATCCTTTTGTTTAAGGAAAGAGGAAATAGAATCACGAAGGCAGGAGGTAAAGACTGTTAGTGGAACAGACTCTAGAGTTATGGGCCTGAAGTTGGCAGGATCATCTCTACTGCCCTGTTATGAACCAAGATTGTGCAGGCCTTTTTCCAACTTTCAGGAATGGGGCCAGATTCCCAAATAACACGAATTATGTTCGTTAAAAATGATCTTAGGTATGGACACCTCTTGAAGGATATAATGGAGATCTTGTCCAGAGGACACGGGGAACCAGATGCCTTCATTCTGCATATTACATTAGTAACTTGTTGATAAGATGAGGGAGATTAGTTGAAAGGACTTGAAGAGCTAGGCAAAGATGGAATCCAGCTAGGGCATTTGAATATCTTATTTGGAGTGGTTTCACGAAACAAATGAAGGAAGATTCTTGTGCAATGATATCGCCAAAAGGAAGGCATGATGGAAGATCCTTTCTCAAGTGTATTCTTAACAAAGTTCTAAAAGCTTCGGCCTATTTGATAATCATTCTTGTCAGTAGCAGGCTGTTTATTAGAAACACTAGCAGTAGTTTTAAGTTTTGAACGAAGGAGGCCAGATACATATTTAATATCTGGTAAGGCTGAACCTTGATGTTTCAATTTGGCTAGCTCTATTTCAAGCTGCTTAACAATACTTTCGTTGTATTTCTGACAATTTTCGTTAGTTTGATTGGTGGACTTACACGCTCTGCAGTTAAATTTAAAGAAATAAATAGAATCGTTCATAAAGTTAATAGTTTCATCCAAGGACTCTGGTTGTAATTTGATGTGTGAAAATATTGAACAAAAGTAGGTATTCGCTTCAATCCATTGTTCATTCCATTTTGGCAGCTTAATCCCCGGCTTTAATGCAAATATATTGAGTGACTTAACGGCTAGTTCCTCTTGCTGTCGTTCAATATCAACTTCGCGGAGGTCAATATTTGAATTCTCAAATTGTGGCGGTTGACAAGATTCCGTATTATCCATAACTCAACATCGCCTTTGGTGCATTTTTAGCCCTTTCATCCCTTTGTATTCCTTTCCACAGACACATTTAACGATATCACAGCCACTGACAGGTTCTGAATCCAATTGTACAGCCTTCTTCTCGGTTTCGTTTGGCTTGCTCGTATTATTAGCCCCTTTCTTGCACCTCCAAGTATTCCGGCCTAACGACTGAAGGTTTTTCCACAGTACACGCAAGCAATAAATGCAGCAAAATTTGACAGTAAATGTGATCCAAACATGGTGAAACATAAGCCTTGTATCCAATATAAGTATAAGACAGCAAAAACTACGCTAAAGAGTAATGGCCATGTCAATAAAGTGCTGTGAAACGAGAGCTGTGTACAGAGGCGTCTGAACGCCACTGCTGCTCAACCGCTAATAATATGTGTCTGTATATATATATATATATATATATATATATATATATATATATATATGTATATATCTTTCAGAAATTTCTCAATGCATTAAAGACAGGTAGACAGATAGTGCACGAAGAAACATGACAATATTTTTCAATTTGCAAGACATGTTTCGGTCTGTTCATCAAACCATCATCAATCAGTTGAAAATAGTAAGATTTACTGTTAGAATATACAACAACATAACACTATCAATCGAATATGTCAATGGAAAAGAAGAACGAAAGCAACGAAAAAAGAACGAAAGCTAAAAGCTCAGCGAAACGTTATAATGCTGTAATTGCTTATTCAAATTAGGCATATCCCAAATGATATGCAATGCTTCCTGAATCCTTAAGCTGTGGTATGTGCTTGCCGAATCTTACACCTTAAAACATCTCTCACCACAAGCATCCCTACACCAACTCGAACTATTTAGATGTTTAGAAATGTGTAAGTTTTTATCTGTAAATAGGTGATCACGCTCTCTTATGGATGAATGGCAAGATGTTTTGCCAATATAAACGGAATTACATCCCGCACAAGTGAATTTATATACCACACAAGAGTGCGTGAGCACCTATTTACTGTAGACAGAGGCAGTGCGTGTAGCTTCCCCTGCTATCTTTCTTGTGTCCCTGTACGTCTATAAAACCAGTAGTTCTAGAGTGCCAGCACAGTCACATGAGATGAAGCAAACAGGAGTATTCAAAAAGGTTGAGCGTTATGGGCAAGGAATGCTAACGGGAACATTAAGCTGAATTGTTCATTGCTAGCTTAACTAAGTTATAAGAATTGCATAACTATAAAACCACCTGCAGACAGAGACAGTGTGTGTAGCTAAGAGATCCACTTTCAAAGTAGCAAGACGCCACGAAATTTGATCTGATAGCATACAAATCAACTGTTCTGAAGATTGCAGAAGTCCTCCCCTATTTGCACTGTAAAGCAACCTCCGACCATCAAATAAGAGAAAATATCCAGTTATTTAACGTTTTGTCAATGCAAGGCATTCTGATAACCATTCTGAGGGGCATTTATATGCTTGAAATTATATGTAAAGTTTCAATTAAAGTTTAGTGTTTTGCCTTGGTGTTTTTCATGTTTGATTTGATGAATTGGACGATTGCATAACTGCACGCAGTGTCATCAGTATTGTTTGATTCCTTTGTTAAGTAGTGCCACTAACATGGAGGGAACGGTAATGTAACATCAGTGTATTCACTGTATTCACTGAATGTTGCAGAATTTTCAGAAAATCCAAAATGTGTATTATGATTTAATGATCATTGACACGGAAATTTATTTGCCTTTCAACATGTTAGTCTTTCCAAATGTAAACACATTGAATGTCGAAGCTGCGAGGTCTTTAGATGCAACGAAGAACTTCATTTAAAACAAGTGTCTTTCATGATTACACAATTAATGCTATCAATCACTTGGACCTCATGATCACGAGGCTGGCTTCCTGGTACGGTAACTTTTACATGAACCGACTCTAATATTGTCATCTTATCACCAGATGCATTAACGATTTAGCAGAGGCTTTGTCCACGTGAGCGTCTAACCCGATTTTTTTCAATGTACCTAAATCTAGTACCGATACTCCTGACCCCGTATCAAGCATGGCGTGAGTTCTCAAATTGTGCAATTTGGCAGCAACAACAACAGCACATGAATCTCCTGCAAAGTTAACCTTTGAAGAACTTACTATGTCTTGAAACTTTGGGCAAACTTGATCTTCACTGTCGTGACCACGCTGACCACAACCTTGACAAAAACGGGATGGGCAACTCTTCGCTAATTGAGATGTGCTGTGACAGCATCTGCATTTCCATTGCTGGTTTCATGTCTTTTGGTATGTCTCCTTTGAAACTCCTTGATACTGAGACTGATAACCTTGATTTCTATAATTGTCATATTTCTTACGAACATTTCTTGGTTGATTTCGGGGTAGGGTGTTTGCCAAATTTACTCGCAGTTTTTGAGAGTTTACATCCCCCGGTTTCAGCATTTGATTCGTTCTGATTCAATTTGTCAACACCTTTTTCTGCAATAGAATCTAAAATCTAAGATAACATTGTTGTCGCAAGATGGGTGGCATTAAAAGCATCGACTGAATGATAGCTTTGATATACTGATGTAATCCCCGCAAGTTGGAGACGTGTTTTTTCTCAGCTACGGAATCGATATCACAATTAGTAAATTTCTCCATTGACTTCAGAGCAAGTTGCATATCCGGATGCAGCCCACAAACAAACTAATCCTTTGCTATTACTGCACGAGTCGAGCTATCAAAACTAGGATACGCCAAGTTTTTGGAGATGAATTCTTTCACGTTGCTATCGCCATTGAAGATTATGGTTCTACCTTCCATTGGATAGTTTATTCCGTGATAGTAATGCAACCTTAGTCGAGACTCAGAGAGATTACTTCTTGTGGTTTCTCCATTAGAACTATCACAGAATGAAGAAAGAAAAAGAATACAAGAATAAATAATAAGGTGAATAATAAGGTATTGTCCCATAAACAGGCACGGGGTCCCATAAACAGGCACGGGGGTATCTTCCAACACTACAAGCAAGTAAATTAATAATGAAAAAGGTAAAGCAAGGATTAAGATTGTGATGAAACAGTAGCTAAATTAAAGCAACTTTGAGATTTGGAATAAGACTGAAAACGGTTTGACAGATTTGCACGATGTGGAGAAATTTAGGGTAGATAAACGGAAACACTCCATTGCTGCCCACCAATGATTTTTCAACCTCAGTGTGAATGAATGACCCCATCACAAAATGCGATTAAATGATAATAGCGCAACTGTGGAGAACAATTACCAACAGAATCATGGCAAAAATTGCTGCTGCTGCGCAATAACATCTGTATACTTTATTACACGAAGTTAAACGACGTATCTAATTAGGCTGTACAACAAAGAAATAGTCTTAATTAGATGCGGCTTAATTTTTCCATGGCCTACAATAATGCTGCTTAATTTAATGCTCATAAAAAGAAAAATGAAAAACATGAAAATTATGATAACATGGGAATAAAGTAAAGTAAAGGCAGTCCCGTATACTTTCGTACGTAGGGAGTGCCTGTTAGAGAGGACCCTTATGCTGAGTCATCGGCATGTGAGGTAGGGTGGCCAGTTCCTTTCCTCGCCGCCATTATCATCCTCAGTGTTGCCACTTGGTACCCATTTGCTTCTGGGTGAGGAGTCAGAGCATCGGGTCGGGCTCGAGCCGTAGACCTTCAGCATGGGAGGCATGCGCTCTAACCACTATGCTACCTCGCTCATAACATGGGAATACCATGTTTTATTCTTTTACAATAAATTTACATTATGGTCATCATTAATTTCATCGCCAGGATCACTCTTCTGCCTCGAAAGCTAATCTTAGACACCTTTTCTTTTAATATCTGGATGTAGTTTTCATTGTTCCAATGTACTGTCATTTCAATCAAAGTTTCTAATCCATCTATTAATAGAGGTGAAGTCATTGGCTACGTATTCTCCACAACTGCAAATACTTTTGCTCCATTTTGAATAGCGAACCAAAGATTTCTCGATAGTTCTTTGGGACATGCCCAACAATAACCGGAAAAACCTTCCCTGGTAACAATACTGTACCACAGAGAGCAAACTTAACCTTTCTTGTTTTCTTGTTTGTTGTTAGCGTCTTTTCTCTTAGGTGCATCTTAATTAATGTACATTTTTTCACAACTTAGGTACATTGCGGCTTTATTAATGTGCAGACAAAATTTGGCCGTCTTACTTAGTTACACGGTTTAATTTCGTGTAATAAGATAGCTATCCTTTGCATAACTGTAGATTTTTTACTAATCGTGTAAGGGGACGAACCTTATAACAAAAAAAGATGGAAAAGAATTATGACTAGGGTAAGTTTTTTGTTGCATCTATTTTTCGAAAAGTTGCGTTTATTTTCCAAAAAGTTAGGTCTATATTTTCAAGTTCAAGTTAGGTCTATATTTTCTAGTATTTTCTATATACAGTTACTTAGGTCTATATTTTCAAGAAAGTAATTAATACTTTTGTGTAAGACATGTTTCTTACTCTGAATGTTTTATTTCAAACAGAGACAAAGACTTCCATGCTGCAATTTCATATTCGATTAATATCAGCAGCGCTCGGACGTGCATCTAACGATATCCATGATATATGTAGCACAGCAGAAGAAGAATTTGTAACGTTTTCTTAGGCAGAGTCGATACAGAACAGAACACGTCTGAATTCTGATGTTTATTTTCAAGACTGATTAAATTAATTCAAGTTACCTGTTAAGCATGCATGATACGTAATGGTGCTAATTACTGTACATGTTGAGAACCGGCAGGCTAACTATTAACGCTACAAATTACACATGCATACCATAAACGCGCTTGTATTAAAACTTCCATGCTTACTAAAACTTGCGAGGTTAGGTGAGAAGCACTGTCATGCTGAAGAGCTGTACAATTTTATTAAGTACTCTTCGACATTGTCGTCACAGAAGTTCCTGTTCTTCGCCAGTAACCTTTTCAGAATAAAGAAGCTTCTCTCCACACCAGTGGTTCTTAAACCGGGCTCGATCAAGCCCCATAGGTTCGGGTGGTCAGTTTCAGGGGCTCTTGCTCTTTGGTTCACCCGACTGGTATGATTCTTGACGTCACGCTCTGCTTGGCCAGTTTGTGCTCTGTTAAGGTATAAGGGTATATACATACGTTTCGAATTTTAGAGAAAAACTACATGTTTTTTTCCAATTACGAAGGACTCAATGAATGCAAGTGTAGAGCTTATGGGTAATGAAGTGTATCGTACATCTTGAATTTCATGAATTATAGACTGATTGTGAGAACTGCTTAGGAAATACTTGTGGCAGGTTGTTCAAATGCGTGCAAAATACGAACTACTGTATTTATTATACAAAGTTACAAAATTTTACTGTTATTATCAAAAGTTACAAAATTTTGCAAAAATGGTGAAAGTTGCAAAATGTTCCAATTATAACTTTTGTCAGGAGTACCCTGGACATCAAAAACGTCGGATATGCACGCTTCACACAGAAAGCTATTTGAAAAAAGTTGCAAATGTTGCAAAAGCTTGCTCTCCTCATGAGCAAAACTGATTAAAAAAACTCGTCGTTTATTTTAGCCTTTGTTTTCTACCTCTTTGAAGGTCAATTTCAATGTGCAAATTTCAATTGTACTTTACCGTACTGGGTTTGTGATGGAGTCGATGACTGCGGAGATATGAGTGACGAGGAGAATTGCGAATCCAGACAGTGTTTTGTGTAAGTCATTCTCCAGCATTTATTGATAACAGCATAGCATTTCCTTTTTCTATTGCTTAGCTTTTCTTCGAATTTGGAGTCTTTGCATTGTTTTTCATATATACACCTAATGACGATTCACCGATTTTGCAGAACTGTTCAAAATTTAGTTCCTAACAGGAATTAACTCGTTATCTGCTTTTCCATGCATCGAATTTATGTCTCAATCCATTAATCTTCAGATTTCAGTTTCGGTGCAAAAATCATAATTGCATACTTCGAAACAGAGTGTGCAATGGCATTCCGGATTGCAAGGACAAATCAGATGAAGAAAACTGCACATCTCCAGATTTTCCTTGCCCTGCAGGTAATTACAGATTAAAATGTCAGTTTATTTAAATGGCATTGTTACTGTTCTAAAAAGCTTTTTGCACAGATATAAAGCACCATTTGTTTACTGAGCGAACGTCTATTTGTAACCATGAATAGAAAACAATCCCCAGTTTTCTTATGAAAGATGGAGGAAAATAATATAGACAAGATATTCCGGTCTCTCCATCTCTCCTCAATACCGACACGAATCTTAGAATATCGCAGCTTCTCATATCGAGGTGTGAAGGTGTTGAATGAACAAAACACTGAAACAAAAATGCCTCTTTACTGGTTACTTTCCAAAATTTGCTGAAGCAATCTTTGAAAATTCCAAGGGTATCAGAGTTCTTGTACATCATCAAACTTTTTCTTTTCTAACCAGGACATATTGTATATTAATTTTCGTTTAGCTCGTTATTGAACTTCATGTAGATTAGCTAGAATTTTAGACGGGCACATTTTAAATCAGATTTTTTCCTTTTATTACTGAATGTATTACCCTGTATAAATAATTAAAAGTCAAAAAATCAATCCATCCGGATAATTCGGCATCGGATTTCCTAATTTTTAGATAATCAGGATTTTCCATATCCCCGATAAATATTTATAGTATAATATATACAGCATAGTATGCCGCTCTTTCCGGATTTTTGACAGGTTAACTTTAATTTGTCCTTGTTTTTAGTCAAATTTTGACTTTTAAAAGTTCTCAAAATTGTCAAAATATCCAAAAAAACATTGCAAAAGGTCGTCTTCTGAGAGGAAGGAGACAGAAATCACAATATGCAGCAGATTTTCCCATACACGTTTATTTCGCTAGCTGGCACTCCTTTTTGTGGGAAACGTTTGTTGATAATGCTTAGGGAACTGTCCCGTTCACTGATTTAGAGAAAAAAAGCCACTTTGTAAGAGCATAACACAACACATGTAGAAAGCCACAATCACGCCAATCAGTCAGTGTTGCCCATAGAGAGCGAAATCTTTTGTGAATCCAAATAAAAACATACGCGTAACCAGAATCAAAAAGTCACACTTGGTGGCCATTGAATGGAGTAATAGCAGCAAGCAATAGTAATCAACAACAGCCAAAGTATGTTAATAACTTTATTCGGATTTCGCACGAAATTTCTCAGTTTAACTAGTTTCAAACTGAGATTATTTAAATGTGGTCCAGCCCCAACTCCATTTTATACATCTTAAAATTAGCCATCATGTCAATCTCAATTTCCGCTTAATCCGGACTGTTTTACTCCCGAACCATCCGTAACATCCGGAATAATATGGTAATTCCTTAATCCTATTCAAATGATATATTTGTTTCATAGCATTGGAGTTACATATTTTTAAGTACTGCTTTCATGCATATTCCCGTGTTTATATTTGCTCACGCTTTCGTAGATCGATTCAAGTGCAAAAACAATCGATGCATATCTTCTTTTTGGAAATGTGATGGAGATGATGATTGTGGTGATGGAAGTGATGAGAGCATACACCTTTGCTCATCTAGCACCTGCCCTCCAGACAACTTCAAATGCAATAACTCAAGGTGATTGTGGCCTTCGCTCCATACTTCAACTTCTTCAAATCGATGTCATATGTTTACTTGACACAAAATGACTGAAGTTTGATGATCATAGTGGAAATTCTTCCAAGTTGACATTATTTAAGAAAATGTCCCAATTTTAAGGAGCAATCCTTACTGAAAGTTTAACGGAAAGCAGTGCCATTCCTAGAAAATTCTTTTTGAAGAGTTATAGAACTTTACCGGCAACAGTGAGCGTGCCTATATACATAGGTGTGGCTGGTAAACATAGATGAGATTTATACAATGACACTCTGGTGACATGGGAAACTTGATATCAAAAGTTATCGACAATACAAGGAAGATGGATAACTTGGAATGTAGATCACTTTTGCTCTGTGCAAGATATAGAATTGCTTCTTCTGGAAATATGAATTGAAGCCTTCTAAACATGCTTGCAAAATATTTTTCGCTTATTCGAAACTATGTGTTATCAGTTTTTTCGCAAACAAAGTACACTTTTTACCACCAAAACACGCTTCTCGAACGATTCTCGCAACATTGTTGGCAAGAATCCTTCGATAGTGATTCCTTAGTTAGCCAACCAAGATATGACGCCTATGCTGTTTGAAGCATGTTTTCCAGAAAAATGGCGCTGCCTCTTAACTTAAAAAATGCCATCTTACAGTTCATATACAGCACATAATTCTGGCGCAACTCTCATATTCTCTCATATGCTTCATGATCAAAGCTTTGTTCTGCGGACATTCATATATAAACGACATGGCTTTCTGAAGTCAAGCTGTCCCACCTTTAAATTATTGCAATTTATCCATAGATGCATAATGAAAAGATACCTTTGTGACGGTGATGATGATTGCCATGATGGTTCTGATGAGAGTATAGACCACTGTTCTTCGTACAGCTGCAACTCAATCCAGTTTCGTTGTCGGAACCATCGTTGTATACCTAAAAGATGGAAGTGCGATTTTGACAATGATTGCGGTGACAACAGTGATGAAGACGGTTGCCCAAAGAAGCAATGTGATTCTAGAGTTGAATTTAGGTTCTTATTTGGAATTCCTTTATCCACTTTGCATTTATTTAGATATTGCTTATGGCGTCTAAACATATATGTGCTAGAAGTAAAATTGCGGAAAGAATAGTGTTTTTTTCAGGTTGTCACCATGTCATTCTAGTTAAAGTGAAATGATCTCTTTTACTATTGCATAAGTTATGTTGAGAATTGAAAGCATTATTTTTGCTGCTTTTACAGCTGTGGCAATGGAAGATGCATTGATAAAAAGTGGCTATGTGATCATGATGATGATTGTGGAGATGGATCTGATGAAACTTCTTGCAAGAATAAAACTTGCCACCCAGAACAGTTTTCCTGCTCTAGTGGTCATTGCATCAATAGGAAATGGAGCTGTGATGGTGAAATTGATTGTGAAGATGGATCAGACGAAGCAAGTATGACTTAAACACGCATCATCCAAGTTGAATATATTTTGTCCCGTTTGCTAGTGTGCTCGTTCTACTCTGAGCTATTTATATTTCTTCTACCTGTTGCACTTAGACAGGATTGCTATAAGTGGGATGGCTGGGGGCTAGCTGCAGTAGTGAAAGGAGGCCAAGAGTGCCATTTTCGACAAACTGATTTTATGCAAAATTGAATCAGAGAGTATTTTGAAATCCACGCTTGCCATCAAAGCTGCAGGAATCTTTCAAAATTGGCGAAGTTTACATCGAAGTGCTCATTTGACTTGGGATGCTTTGAAATTTAGCAGTCTTACATGAAATAACAAGAAAGCCATTTTCTTTCAGTTAAATACCTGCGGCCACTGAAGGGCGTAGTATGGTGTCCTACAGGAGAGGGCTGCCTCCTTGCCCTAACGTGCTTCCAGCACACCTGCATTTACCTTATGAAAGTCAAATTCAATAATTTTTCTGTTTTATAGCCAGGACTCTTGAATATGAACTAATACAATCATTCCTCGTTTATCATGGTGGTTATGTTTGAAAAATAGCCCGCAATAATCTAAATCCGCAAAGTAGTCATCTCAATGCTTTTAAATTACTACATTTGATATAACAGTGTAAAAAGTTTAATCACATACCCTGTACACTTTTCTCAGTCAACTATATTATTTTCTTCTCATTGAAGCACTCTTAAAATCAAAACTTTAGACAGAGCAAATCATGAAATACCTTGAACATAATGCGCATTCATACACCGTTAAAAGAAAAGCATGCCAAATTGCACGAAAAATATCCGTAGTAGAGTGAGGCCGCAAAAAGTGAACTGAGTTATGGTAGGGGACCAATGCATTTCAGCTAATTTCTATTCTGTATAGCATGATGTTTACAACAATAATATTCCATGGATACTCTTTTTCAATTTCAAATGAAATATGTAAAATACCACCTTTTCATTGAAGTGTGATTCTGCCTTGCATACCAGACAGTGCAGAATGCTTCGTTTTTCATTGGTCTGCAAGCATTAATAGTTCTGATAGTCTCAGAGGTTGTGATTAAAGCATGCTATTAAATGTTTGAATTGTCATTGTTTCTGCACTGATGGCCAAAGGTCCGAGGCTCACATTGAACTGTTACTCAATGCTTGCTAATTTTCCACCTTCTTAGAAGCTGGCACGTTAAGCAGTATCCTCTTCTACAAAGGTTCAGCCTCGCTAGCTGGCTCTTTCCTGTCTATTAAAATGTGCTGGGTTCTACCTTCCATACTTCTATATCTTCTATCCTTCATTCTGTTTTGGCTAAATGACCTACAGATGTTTAAGTTCTTATTTTTTATGCCCTAGATTGTCCCTCAAACCCAACTTCATGTCGGGAAGACCAATTCAAGTGCGCGAATGAAGAGTGCATAAAGCGTAGTTGGCTCTGTGATGGTGATAGGGACTGCAATGATGGAAGTGATGAAATTGCCTCAAAATGCGGTAGCTCCACTCAATTTCGATTCATGTTCCCCTTAATGCGCATCTGTGATTCGTCTTTACTTATCCAAATTTCTTCCTTGTTGCCTTCTGTCATTAACTTCCCTAATAATAGCAGCAACCATTTATATTTTTATCTTATTGGTGCAGGACCTATTGTTCATGTTGCCAGCATTTGTCGTGAGTAAATTTCAATGAAACTATCTCTTTTCGTAGCATTCTTCGCTTTTAGTCACCTTCTGGTATTCCATACTCTTAGTAAGATATACTGCGTAGAGAAGTTTTATAGGAATCAAATCTCAGCTGAACCGAACTCTAATCAGTGACTATTTATTTCGACTTGGAAGGATAACTGTTGCTCATGCGATATCTAGCATTTACTAGTATTCAGAAATTTTACCATTACTTTGAAAGAACAACTGCCATTTCTTACCTTTTTCATACTAAAAACTTAAGTTAGCTTACCAGTTCTGTTTATGCTTGTTAGATATGTGTGGTAAGTTGATTGCAAAGTTTGAAAGAAAAAGTCTTTGGATTCAAACATGTCATGTTTTTATCACTGGAAATAGTGTTCACCAGATCAGGTTGTACGTTACCATACTCGTATAGACAACTAGAGAGTACACCCCATACCTAATTTTAAGGAAATTTTATCACTGCACATTTTACAAGAAATGAGGCATTCTAAGGGAGTAACACCAATAGGGGGCCTGGTATATATGTGCCAGCACGTTTGATGGATTATTTTGAAATATTTTTCCAGTAGTTTAAAAAATAAAGTTAAAATTACTAAAAAACAGGGATACCGTAAAAGAAAAGTCAGGTAAACTGAGCAGTTACATTTCACAGTACATTCCGTGATCTGGTAACATTGTTTTCAAGAAATTTAGGTCTATAAGGTATTCTAAGATTTTTGAATATTTTTTGTCATGGTTATGGGGCATTTTCCAAAGGAGATGTTGGGCAAGCAGTTAAACTTTGCAATATGTACGTACAAAAAAAGTCAGGACTCTTTTCCAAGTATGACCAAAATGGCTAAGCACCGTTCTTATCACTGCACATTTCATAATTTATCACTGCACGTTTTGAGTTTATCACTGCACAAATTGGTTATCACTGCACACTAAAATTAGGTATGGTACACCCTGAGAAAGAAAACATGAAAGACTAGCTGTTCAAAATGTCCACTGAACGCGGACATAATCTGCAAATTAGCCTTGAGAAAACAAGACGTGCCCCCACTTGCATACATGGATTGATGACATCATATGTTGCTGTGAAGGACCACTTGACCCTCTGAGGGGAGTGGCTGGATTGCAAAGCAAATTGTTAGCAACATTTCCGAGAAATGATTGTGAAAAAATGATATCAAACCTACGCTAGGCTACACGGTTCTGCATTTTCTTCCTTCTTTTATTAAATGCTACTGGATTTTCCAATACTGTAGCTAATGGATTTGTGAATGTCAGTGGTAATGTCAGTAGCTAATGAATATGCAACAATAGTGTAAAGAAAAGAAAAGATGTAAATGGGCTGTGACTTTCATCGCGGCTCTTGTTCTTCAATTTATTATCAGGCTGTGTTTTCCAAAGTATGTACCGATTCGTCCCATAGCTTTTGAAGCCACAATTTCCAGCTTTTTATTAAACAAGTATCCATAGAAGTACGTCATTAGACCAAAATTTTACGAAGGTTCCAGATATGAAGTCTAAATTGTTTTTGAGGTCGTACAATTCAGATATAGCCCTAAATCATCACAATACCTCACAAGTTAGAACCAATTTGTGCCTATTTGATGAAAGCTTATTCTGTTGTCGCCGGCCATCAATATTGATACTTCCATCAATATGCAGAGGAGACTTTTAGCTTTCAGGAAAGTACATTGTAGCATTTGGAAGTTAAACACATAGTATCATTTTTGGCCATTCAACTACTCAACAGCCAGCGTCAAGCTAGGCACATATTTGCAAGGGGGCACGGGCAGTGGCCGCACAAAAGAAAAATTTTGCATGGGCTTCCCCCTTACAGAGCTATTGAAGTGGAAATGTAAGAGCCATATTCTGAGAAAAACAGACAAATTTTGAAATCAGGATACATCATAGTGATGGATTCTTTTCAAGTGTTGGTAGCTGTAATGATATCGTTAGACAAGATCCACATAATTTTTGTTATATTTCCTTTCGTTCTCAAGTAATGGCTATTTTTAGCTTCCAGGTGATATTGCCAGAAATGGAAAAAAGTTACAATTTTGGTCTTTAGACTCGCTTCTACAGCTGTTACAAAGATATGGTACAGCTTTGTCCGTCCGGGCAAGAAAATTTATGCATTAAGCAATTTCAAGGTGTGGCATATTGTTATTACAGTGAGCCACACCCATTCAAATTAGGCTGAAGTGACATTTCACCAAAATTTGATTGCTTGTATCTCACCATTCCAATGAGTAATTGCAATAAAATTTTCTAGCCGGATTTGTCTCCAAATTTTCCATCACAAAATACAATAGAATTTGATTGTTTCTTTTGTAGTTTGAAGTTAACACCCCCTTAAACTTTTGATCAAGCGTCATATTGACCATGTTTGGTCAGCCATATTTCATTGCAAAAAAGTGAGAATGTGAAGACAAATAGAAAATTATCTCGTTCTGATTGTTTATTTTTTATTTTTAAAGTGAAACGTTTCGCATCTTGTGCAGTTGATGAATACTTCCTGATCAAAAATCTCAAAGTCATTCCTGATATAATTGTTTGTACTGCACTGTACTTTTAATTGATATGATCCACCGTATTTGCTTGCGATAATGCTAGATTTTTGATTCAGATAGAACCTTATAGTGTCCTGACTGTATATTTCTGGCATCCAAAGTCAGAACTTAATTAGCTTGCACAATTAACGAATAATTCTGGTTCAAAAATCTTAGACTTACCCGTGAGGGATTATCAGGCTAGTACATCTACAATAATTCACACTGTAAGTAGTAGAAATGCCAGGACAGGATGAAATGTCGTTTAGTCCAACAGAAATATCGAAACTCATTCAAAATATGTTCACTTGAGAAAGAATGTACAAAAAAGGACTTTTAGGTGCTTAAACGGAATTCGATTACTTCCTAATCCGGGAGTAATTACTGAAAGATTACCTTTTACACAATGACATGTGGTAAATTATGATTTTCTTATCCAGGTTCAAAAACATGAACTGCACATTTGTGTCATATTGCTTTGTCCACGGTATCTTATTTTCTATTTCAAACTCTTGCTGAATGAGAATTGCTAAAGATCATTTTAGTGTTGTTTTGCAAGTCGAAGGATGCATTTTCGAGTGTTAAGGATTACAGCCAATATCTTCACCATGGAGATCAGTTAATTTTGAGTCCGAATATGCCTTGCAATTACTTGAAGACCAAGTTAAATTGTGTAACTCATTCAGCAATTTCGCAGAACGTCCAGAAGTAGTCTTTGATAGCGAGCCATAAAGCCTTTTTACATTTGTTGCTTTTACAATAAAACCAGAAATCTGGCCATGCTGTGAATTTTCAGACCTTAGGAGCTACAAGTAATCGAGGATTGAAATTTCCTAGGTTTTTTGCTTGTAGCATTGAGTTTTCTTATCACGAGTTTACAACACATACATCCATTTGACTCTCAAAAACAATTTGCTCTTTTGATCAGAGGAGAAGATAGTACTTCTGATAGAAACACAGCTGAGAATAAGCGACAAATGAAGACATTTGCTTAATTTCAAAATAGAAGTCTTAATTTCATGGATCGTCGTGATACACAAGGTGTGTCGTCCACTGTCACCTTTATGCTAAATACAGTAAAATTTTACCTCTAAACGAAAATACGCTAGAACGAATGCCTATCATACCCAATGTTTCCGGAGTCCACATCATTCTATGGTACAAAAGGTCTACGATTTTCATATCTAAAGCTAGAAATAAGGATTTTCATGGAAGCGAAAGTAGAAAATAAAAGTTAGCTAAAGTCAGAGATCAGTGTTCCGATGCAAGGGCGTTATTTCTAAAGCACTTCCTCTTTTTCAAATGTGTTAAAATAAGGTTAAAATGAAAATTATCCATTGTTGCTTGATTTGCACCAAAGGACAGGGGAAAAGAGAAAGAAAGCTGCAGAAGATAAAGATGACAAAAATCTATTACCTTAGATCAGAGACGTAGATCTCATTACCAGAGAATTGCAAATGCATGATAGTTGTTACAATAACTATACACGAATTGCAAGTGAAAGAGAGATGGAGGTGACAGAAAATAGAGGAAATGTTGATACAGTTAGCAAGTTTATTCACGAGAACATTCAGTTGTTGAATCAGGCTGTCTCCATCGCAAATATTCTTGAGATATATGGTGATAGTAGCTCAAAGGATACAAGATATAGACACAAGTTGAAACAAAAGATTTAAGAGTGCTTCGAAGATGATGTAAGATTCCTGTCAATCGATATAGTGACCACCACAAGTTGTAATAAATGGAAGAACATGAACGAAACGGCAGTAGTCAGAAACAGGGAAGTCATTGTCAATCTTGCAGCTAAATAAATGAAGATATCCATAGTTACGCAGGAAGAACGCTAGAATTGTCTTGGCCACCGTCTGTAATTGACTTTGAGAGGCAAGAGAAAGACATGCAATGTAGTGTTGAGAAATTCTTGGAAACACTTCTGTACTCTCCTGATCATCCCAATCAAGGAAGGGGAAAGTTGCTTATGTGATCATATTCAAATTATTTAATTCATGACGTTGCAAGAGGAAAGCTAATCACACTGAAGCATTTTTTATTGGGACTTGATCTTCATAACCTGACTGACCAAAAATCACCAGTTCAAATTTTATCTCATCTTGGGCATTCGATCGATTATAATGTAGTTTGCACCATAGAGACAGCAGAGACAATAGTAGCTCAGGAAGAATACAGAGATGGAGGAAATTTGAAAATCAAAGAATCAAATGACGATACAATACTCTCTTTTTAGACAGACAATTTCAATATGCAATGAGATACTGTTTCCAGTAAGACTTTTCTCGAAATCGAGAATATTGTTGCCTTCCAGGAGAATGATTCATGGTCTGCATTACCTAAGTA
Source organism: Cassiopea andromeda (assembly GCA_018155075.1). Lineage (NCBI taxonomy): Eukaryota > Metazoa > Cnidaria > Scyphozoa > Rhizostomeae > Cassiopeidae > Cassiopea > Cassiopea andromeda. Next base: position 1,539,849 of record WIPJ01000520.1, read on the forward strand.
TACCTCATCAGTGCCAAAAAGCAAACAAAGATCTATTCCTTGCAATTAAAGCAAGATAACCGATCCGCCAACTGTTGACACAAAAAGGAGCCACCTGTATTTTCTATAGATGAGGTGAACCAGAGAGTTAACCCGACGATGTCAAGATTGTCAAATGTGATGTATACTGCGTTATCTGATGTCTTACGATTAAACTCTTCCCTAGCTTTCAGGATGGCTCACAGGTCTGAGAAACTCGAACCCAGAAATACCAATAATTCTTACCACCAATTACAAGCATCACAGAATATGGTATAATTGTCAAGCTGTTTCAACTACTTCAAAAGCGTTCAATTAAAATGAAAATGATGGACGTAGGTGCAGCGAAGAAGGCATATAAAGTGTTCTGGATGTCCCCAATCAGTTCAAGAATGTAACGCTGCATCTGAGAGATTTCCACTTCATGCAAGAAAAATTTTGTTTTGATTCAAAAAATTTTATCAAGTCTGGGCTTTCAACATGCCGTACTTCAGGCAAATTTATGCTCCTCTGGATGTCTCAACGGTATTACGAAATGGACCACATTGTAAAAGATGCTGGTCGATACATGAAATATTCTACGAATGCTTAGAGAGATGGCTACTGGAAACTTTTACGATCAAGCACATGTCCCTATTCCGATTGAAGCTTGCAATATGTTAAAGGTGAAGAACATAAACACACAGCATTATATACTGGAAGAACAAGCTGTTCCACACTTTCTTTATGCTCACAAAGGCTAAAAGTCTGAAATATGAAAGGGAGAACACGGAAGAACTGTCCAGTACTGATTGCAGTACTATCAAGATATCATACATTGTCAATACCTTATCCATACAGTTATTCAAGTGAACAATTATGATCTCAGAAGATACGCATGGGAATATATGCTACCCTTTTACATTAGTTTGAACAACACGAATTACGCACGGTATGGCTCATTCTACGTGAAGTGTATGGAGAAAATGGATTCGCTGTATCCTGGCAATCGGGAACTTACTGAAGAAAAGGGCCTTTCTGTACAAAGTCATGGAAATTATGCATTGCGCACATCAATTGATCAACGAGGAGAACAGACAATCAATAGAGATGCCAAGGTAGCTGAAGGCATAACGTCTTTCTCTGTAGATGTAAATTCTATATTTAAGTGGACATTGAATCGTGCCCAACATGCAGAGAATATAGCTTGTTTGCGAAGCTTCTCCATAATTGATGCTTAAGGTGAGTATTCTAGCTTCAGAGAAAAAATGCAGAAATTGTTGCATATATTGATATCACAGTACATCAATCGCTTGGACCCTGATTTAGACAAGGATAAACTTTACATCCTTAGCTCTGGGACCCCAGTTTCCTCCGAAATGGCACGAGAGATACTTGACGTCTTGCCAAATGGCAAAACAGCACATAACAGATTTATCAACGATAGGCTTCAATCCACTGACGTAAAATTCCACGATCCAGTAAAACAACAGAGGCTGTTCCTCTTTTCGAATAGTGAAAAGAAACTAGAGATCAAGGCTAATGGCAAATCAAAAGTGATTAAAGCTAACAGAGATGTATTGGGTAAACTACCAGTCACCTCGAAAAAAACATGAAAGAATCATCGATTTTGAAAAGGCTTTGGAGTAACCGCTGACATCTGTACCATTGAGTCTTGCTTATGCAGATAGCTCAAGACAAATGACACAGAAAGTATATTGATGAATGTGTTTATCAACAAGTGCTCGCGAGGTGATATACACTTAAGAAGTGTAGTACCTGCAAAAGAAACAGTTTAGCTTGCATTGTGGATTTGATGGCACTCAACGAAAGACTTACATCAGTCCCCGAAGCCTTTGAATCTTAAGCCTTGAAGGTTTTTGATTACATCCCCAAAGTCTACAGGAGAGTTGATATCGTTGCAGACTGTTATACGCCATACAGCATCAAGTCCATGGAAAGAAATAGACGTGGAATGGCACCTGAAGTCAAAATTCAGCCACCAAAATCAAATTGCTTCGTGATTTTACGATTTTTCTCACAAATGGTGAAAACAAGAGGAGGATGATAGTGCTCGTTCGTGATATCCTTGTTTCAAACAGGGAGACGATCCTATCAGATCTAGGCAGTTACTGTATTGTGTTTTCTTCCTTTCACGACTGCATCATGGCTACAAAGGAAACTGTTCTTCAGATCCCAGATCTTAACAGTACACAGGAGGGGAACGACACAAAAGTAGTTGTACATGCAAACTATGCATTGGCGAGAAATGAAGGAGCCGCCATAATTCTGGGGACATTGATATCGCTGTGATTGCATTATCTCATCTCATCCATGACGCTGACAGAGTCATGCTTGATTCAAATGCAAGTAGAAATAGAAAGGCTTGCCAAATGAGTGACATTGACTTAACATAACAACATAGACAGTAACTTATTGGGATCCATGCTTTTACTGGTTGTGACTACAACTCAGCATTCTTTGCAAAAGCAAGCATGTTTACTGGAAATTCATTGAGACAAAGCCAAAATTTGTCGCAACCTTCTGTAACTTGGAAAGAACCTCAACTTTGGATAATGATTTGGGATAGAGCTAGAGGAGTACATCTCACGTCTGTACGTGATAAAGGGACAGGATATCAATAAAGCAAGACATTCAATTTTCAATGCAAAGCTCGAAGAGCAAAAGAAGATTTGCGATATTTTTTATTACCACCGTTCAGACAAGAATTATATTTGCACTCTCCACACGCAAACTTCATTGCAAACCAATGTCGATCATCCTTGGAGTCTGAAAATTAGCTGAGTGAGCCTGTTAATAATGGATGGACTGAAGAATTGGAGCCAAAATGGCTAGAAAGAGTGATGCCCGCTGACATCAAGAAACTCCTTGTTGATCTAGAATGTGAAGAATATTCAGAGGATAGCTATGACAGCATCAATGAAAATTAAGTATAATTCATGTAGTTTTTCCAGTATTACCCCCCGATAATGACGTCGCGACATACCAATAAGGCATAGGAACTGGTTTTCGTCCATTCTTTTTTGAGAATAGACATGTTTTAAGTGAGTTTGGAGATTTCTGTTTGGCCTAAATGACTTTTCAACCAGTCCTGACATTTTTACTACGTACAACGTGATTTCTACAAAATCTAGACGTATTTTCAGGAATTCACCTGTTTACCCAAGAAATTCGGATTCCTCATAAAGGTGCAGTGAAGTGAAATTTTTTATTGCTTCAAATTGATCAACTGTGCTCCAGAATCATGCCCTCGTGGGCCTTTTCCTCATTTGCGACCGTTTTCCTGCAAAAATTGGGGGGTTTATTGCTACCGGAAGTATAAAAATTTCAGCCCTAAAACAACAAAAACTTATACCCCGTGTGACGTAGGGCGGGTCATTGCAGTTTGAAATTATTTGCAAACAATACTATAGTTTCAGGTGTCCACTATGGAAGGCCCTAAATTCATGACTGGTCATGCATTGGCCAAGATTTATGTTAGGGATATATCAATAAAGGGCTAAGTGAAGGATTATTACCCGTCTTACTACACGTCTCACGTCACAAGTTATTCGCACAAAATTTTTGTCAATGTCATACTTAGAATGGCTGAGGTGCAAAACTTGCTTCAAATTTAGATGCCAAAGTTGGTCTATTCATTTTAGCTGACCAAAGACAACATAAAAAATATGTTTTTTTAATTTTCATAATTTTGACTTCACTGCGCCTTTAAGAAACTGGTCTAGAAAACTACATGAGAATTTCAACCTCTCTGGTGGGACCTGTAATAGCTCAATTAGAGCCCAGACCTTTTGCATAATGAAAAATTATTTTCATTTGCAACACTATTAAAAGTTCTGCAAATAAACAGGAAACAAAGCTACAGATAGCATTTCTAACATTTCGAAACTTGTCAAGCATACACCAGTACAATTTTAAACAAGACACTAGCTTTATTCTACTTGTGGACACTATTCTGTACAAAACACTATCTTTGGATAGTGCTTTGTTGTATCATTCTACCATAAAGTGCACAAGGAAGGCAAGTGCGGCACCCACCTTTCTAGAACATGTCAAACCAAAGGAAAACAGACGCCCATGTATGCAAAAGCTTATGGTAACTACTTCCTATTGAGTGATCTGGCAATTAAAACTTTCCGTTTGCCTTCCTGTCCTTCCTTGTTTTATCACATGTTTGACTTAATGCTATTTGATCCTTTATTGAATATGATCATTCTATGTCCCAACAATGTACACTATTTAAGTTTGTAGTTGAGAAAACGTTAGTGGAAATTTTTGAGGTACATTTGTTCATTTGGCTCCTCTATAAATTCAGATGACACTTCCTGCCTCTTGCTAGCTTGTTACTTTGAAAATAAAGCTTAGCAAGAGAAACTTTGAAAGAATATATGCTGTGAGATACCATCTATACAGCAAGATTATCATTAGGGGTAGTTTGGAGTCTAAGATCCCAAGTGAATGAGAGTATTGCCCAAATGACCAAAGGAATTATCTCAGTTCATTTCTCAGTGCTCTTGGGAGAACAGCTAAAATACACAAAGCAACAGCAGGCTTTCTTGTGCATCAGGTAAAGATAGATGATAGGTAATTCCAATATACAAGACAAAGCCATGATGCTATGATGAAAGGATGCTACCTTCCAATTCTACAATTTCCTAAAGCTTTATTGCTTATATGCTGAGCATAGTCAGTTGACCTCTTATCTATGAAGCATATCATTTATATAAAAAAATACTTGAAAAAGCATCACTTCTGAGAGACTGCTTGTGTGCTTACTTTAATTTAAACTGTTGAAGTGGGAATGGGGCATACAATTAGCTGGACATAGTTACAGTTCTCAGGTAGACAGATCCCATAACACTGGACTTACATTCTCCCTTCCAGTATTTGTGAATGAATAGCCACTGCAGAGACTGTTTTTGCATGCTTCAGCTTTGTATGGTATTATAATGAAGACATAAGTTTAAACTTATGCCATAACCAGTGGCACGTCTAAGTCATATATGTTACTGCATTGTGACAGATCTCTTGTAAAAGCCTACAGATACAAGACAAGCAAAGTGGTCAAGCCATTTGAACTGAAATCTGCAGTTCTATCCAGATTTAACAGTGGAAGGAAAGCTAAACTTTTGAAGTTAAACATTATGGGCAATATTCCACCTTTCATGATAACTCAACTTGGCAATTTTGTTGTAGAAGGTGCCAATATTATATTTGATTCTATTACTTGCCAAATCACCTGCTGTAGAACATGGTGCTTCATGACTACAAGAATTTAAAATTGAAAAAATTTCTTTTTCTTCCGTACTGCAATCAGAAATAAGTCTCCTAAATTGACAAGGAAAATAGTAATGAATGCTATGTTTTGACCTAGGGAAATGCAATTTTTGATTGCTAGATTTTGAGGACATTTACATGTACGCTTCAATTATGCATTTAAAACATTGACACAATGTGGTTTGGTCTAGAAGAACTAGCACCCTTGTGTGATTTGTAGATGCAGACCAAAAAGATTTAAAGTGGTTGAGCTTTGACAAGCTTTTTCTATAGGATTAAATGTTGAATTGCTTAACAAGGCTGCAAATTCTTTACCAGAGTCAGGAGAAATGAAGAGAATTGGCAGCCCAACAACAGTAGAAAGAGCCATATTGCATGTAGCTCTTCAGTTTATCTACCTTCACATGTTCAGAAAAATTTCTCTCGACCCTATTGAGCACATCACTTGCTCAGGGGCTTCATGGTACTTGTAGAGTAGGAGGGCCAAGTTCATTGATTTTCTGATAAAATTCGAAGTCTTTGTCTTCACTAACAGGAAGAGTCCAGAAATTTTCCAACGAAGCATAAAAATGTTACTATTATGAAAAGGTTGGGGCCATGGTCCCTCTGCACCCCCAACCACGATGCCCCTGCACTTGCTTTAAAGGCTACTGACCTAGAAAGCACTTCCCAATTTGTTTAAAAACATCATAGCTCTATAAACATCCCTGAACTTGAAGCAGAGATGTGCTAATAAGGAGGTGTGACCCCCTAATTTATCTTGAAATTTGCAAGAAAGTTTGTCAAAAATCTGTTGCAGCATTTTCCCTTACTTTCCGTTTTAGTAGCAGTAGATGATCAAATGTTCAAAACGCTCACCTCCCCCGATATCTCTGCTGTGAAGGCTCTGTATTGGTTGCAATTCTGACAAGACTGTCGATTTAGATGCATATAGCTGTGCAGCCTCGCTTTGACATGGAATGACCCTGCAGCTAAAATACCCTTAACAAATAGAGTGACAACACACTTGCCAATAATTACGTACATGTGCAGGAAATTATTTGGGAACAACTTTCATTTACGCTTGAAATGCGCTGTACTTACTTTAGGGCCACTGCTGTTTCAACCAGTATTTGCACTTCCTTGAGCTGGGTGACAATTTCTTCCTTGCAATCTCACAACTATAAAATTTCTGTAAGGACACTTATCGACATGTTTTTTCTACATTATCCATAAGTGAAAATTTATCCACAGTATCCAGAGCCTTAAATGTTACCACTCTAAGCAGAAATTTGCAAGGAGGCTCAAGTTATTGCGGTCATAAAAGGACTTCCCTTGCTATATGCTACAAATCATCCATCGCCTCTACCAATCCCACTTTTGCAAGAAGATTTTCTTTATAGATTTCCCATTGATTTCCAGGGTGGTGAACTGCGCCATCCAATCCGACGTTCGCACAGTCTTATTGGGTTACCTTTTTCATATACTGTTCATGTGCGCACGCATTCTTAATTTTATTCGCTTTTCGCCCCTAAAACATTTGGTTCTCTATTATTTATGACTATGGGGATATCTTCACGACATTGCTTCACGATGTTTAATGCTGGATGCGAGGCAATTCCTGATGGAATCGATTGAACTATTTATGGCATTCACTGATCTCAAAAATGAAAACTGATGGAACGCATCAGATAGACTTTTTTATATTGTATCAGGGGCGTCGAAACTGGG